>VKKW01000352.1:0-130810 GCA_018350135.1 Citrus trifoliata | reverse complement strand
ATTATAGGCCTATCTCCTGGATTTCTAGCAAAGTGAGAATTTTTTCTGGAAGAACCCCCTGTACTTTTATTATTATCATCACTAGGGATGCTGCTGGCTTCAACCATGCTGACAAGCTTGCCTCTACCTTCAAATCTTTGCCAACTGAACTTCCTTCTACCCCTGTGTCTAATTCTGGAGTTGCATTTTCAATAGATTCTTTGAGCTCACCTGATAATTCATGTGAGTCAAAACCCTCTTCCTCTAGTGCCTTCAATTGTGAAACACTCTCAACTGGGTTCCGTACTGAGTACACATACTGAGACCTGATTCGAGTATTCCCATCTGCCAAACTTTTAAGGTTTGTAGGTAAACAGTTCCAGGTGTTTGCATATCATCAGAAAGCTTTAGTGGCGTAGATTAGGTGAATTCTGTGACACATTCTCATTGTCTTGGGATTCATATTTCCTGCAAATTTGACTGATATTGCCAGATGAAGAATCTCTAGAGAAGATGCATCAGAATCGAATTCAAAACGCACAGATTTGTTCCTGCACTGGGCATTTGTGCCTGAAATCCAAGGTGAAGCAGATGCAATACTGCCAGATTGATTAGAGTTAACCATCACTTCAGTATTAGCATTCCCTGCAACACTGCAATCAGTAGAGCTGATAGAGATACGTCCAGTTGTTTGTGCATTGGATATACAGCTGCAAAAAATGACATGAAACATGTGTCAGACATCTACAGGATTTTCCGAAATGAATTTTGGGGATAATTTAATAGTGAAATCAGGTTGAAAGCATTTCCATTTCTAAGGTTTTGGTATTTCAAGAACATAAAGGACAAGAAAGTTGAGAGCAACCTGTTTTTGATGACTGAGAAACCCCTGCCATCAAGAGTTATGAGCAGTGTAACTCCATTACAACTAAGTTTTAAAGGAAATTATTAAGCATCAATTCGTTGTGACAATTTATTAAGCTATAACTCCAACCTGCTAGGTGTGTGTTCCAAAGAAGGTGATTCTCTTCCCCATTCTTCAGAAAGTTTGATGGGAGAAGGGGGCTGATCACATTCCCTTCCCAGATGAAGTTTCGTGATCGATGTATTAGGAAGCCAAGAATGGAGCTTTGAAGATTCTTTATCTTTTCCAGAAGAGGGTGAACCTTTTAATTTTTGAGATGCCTTCCGAATTTCAGCAGGAGTCTCAATTATAGTGCCACAAGCTTTAAGAAACTTGGCCTGTAAAATGAACTTTGTACAATCAAGAAAAGTTCAATATATGCAAAAGTTTGATCTAAAAGTACTGATATAGATATACCCATCAAAACTAATTTGAAAAAACAAAATTATAACTGTATAAACCATTAAATAAAGGATTAACTGTGATAAGTTCAAACTTGAAAACATTATATTGCAGAAGCTCCCATCAAAATTTTATTTTTTTCTAATTTTTAAAGTATTTAAAAAATTTTAAAAAAAAATCAAGCCTCCATTTAAAACGTATTTAAGTAATTAAGCGTCACTTGTCCTCCTTAACACATTTAGGCATATGCTAAAAGGTCTTCTAATTTCAAGGGTTAGAAAATCATTTTACCACATATTATCTAAAAACTGTAACCAGTTTTGAAAGATACCAAACTACTGAAAAGCCAGTTGCTCTCCATTACAACCCTCATCTACCCAATCTGAACCCTTGTTGAAATAAAGGAGCTATTGCAGTGTTTGGCCAGAAAGAAAAAGAAGGAAATTCAAAATGAAAATTGAGAGAGCAGAGATACTTGTATCATCTCAACTAATTGAATACAACAAAAGTGATACATCTAATATTATTGTAGTACTCTTATGTAAATTCTGAAATCTAAAAAACATTGATAATTTGTAAATTCTGAAATCTAAATCACATTGATAATTCGCTAACTAATCTTCTGTTTAACAAACTAATGAGCTGCAGATAATCTAATTCTTCTAAGTCGGTTTGGTAAACCTCAGCCAACGTGTCACTTTCTGCCACCTCAGCATTAAACAAGCTCAGCACATTTGCTCAAGTCAACAGGATTTCAGTATTATATTCAGATACTCTTAACAGAGTATTGCTAGTTAAAGCTAAAATAGTGAATAATCTATTTTAGCAGAGTATTGCTAGTTATATTCAGATACTCTTAACAGAATATTGCTAGTTAAAGCTAAAATAGTGAATAAAATAGTTAAACTAATGAGCTGCAGATAATCTATTTCTTCTAAGTCGGTTTGGTAAACCTATGCCAACGTGTCACTTTCTGCCACCTCAGCATTAAACAAGCTCAGCACATTTGCTCAAGTCAACAGGATTTCAGTATTATATTCAGATACTCTTAACAAAGTATTGCTAGTTAAAGCTAAAATAGTGAATAATCCGGACATCTCCAGCTCTATACAACTAACTTCAAATTCCGGCCAATTCAAGTCCCACATCAAAATCGACAACAAAATGTATCTTGCTCATCGATTGCACACCAGCTTCCACATACATAATCAAAACTCAAACAAACAAATCAATCATTACCTCGTCCTTGAGGCTCTTATCAATTTCTGGAGACTCCAAACGCTGACTTTCAATATCATTGCTCCAAGACTCTTCTTTTTCTATCAAACAAACACAAATGAACTCCAATTTTGAAACAAACAATAACTAATATTAAAAAAAAAAGGAAAAAGAAATAATAATAGAGCAAACTTCACCTTCAGATAAAACAGAGAAGACAAACGATTTTTCGATATCACAGCTTCCTGATCAAAACAAGCACAAATACAAAATGTCGAGTCAATTCAATATTCTAGCATAAACTCTAAAAATCGAAGCAAATGAAGCTTACCGTTGGTTTATTAGGGCGAGTAGTATGAGAGATACGAGCTCGGGTCGTCTCTGATACGAAAGCAACCGAAGAAACAGCCCATGGCTCTCGAAACGGTGACGTCTAGAAACCTCACCACCAATCTGCAAGCACGCCCGATTTCTCGATGAGTCAGCAATGAGCTTATCATAATATCATCTCTCTCCTCTCTTGATTTTGCCCTGTCAGTGTCAATAACGAAACCCTATCTTTTTTTTTCTTTTTTTCCTTAAACTTTTAATTTCTTTTTGGTGGATTTTAATTAATCGGCCAATTAACAACAGTGAGAGAGTTGTTGCGTCGTTTTTGAAATTTGAACTAATCCGGACGAGGGAAAACAAATTGCCTCCCAAATTGAAATTAATTCGAGTATTGCGACGCGTATGGTAATAAGATAACTCGCTTTGTAAAAGTGCCACGTGTATATACCTTACCGTTAATTGTTTGAAGCAGCGAGTGCTGCGTACGTTTCGAGTCTCGAGGAGGAAGGAATGTTATTGCAGATTAATTTGCGGTTAATGTCAGATTATGGGATCAGCCTAATGTAATAAATTATTTATTTGTCTATTTTTTAAAATTAAAACTTAAATTATAATAGTGATAATAAATTTGGATTAAATTTCCCTTTTTAAAGAATTGCTTAATGATATATCTAGTTTAAATCAAATTCAAATTTAAATGCATAACATTTCCTCTAAAAAAGAGATGGAAGCTGATTTACTATCTTAAATCAAATCTATGATAGTTCAGTTTAAATATGTATTGTCTCTTAAAATTAACTATTTCATGACGTAATATGAATATTAAAAAAAGACACAAAATAATTCGAATTCTAAACTTCAACAATAAGACAATAAAATGCCTACTATTTAATTAATTATTAGTTTGTCATTTATGAATGGTTTTATATAGTTGAGAAATGAGTCAAATGACATGCAATTTAAAATCAATTTTGATAGAGTTTCTCATTTGTCATGAATTTTAGAGTCAAAAGAATACTTTTGAAAAGAAAGTCGAAAAAACATATTTTTTTAAATGCTTTTGTCAAAAGAAGTAAAGAACTACTCCAAAGCATTTTTTTAAAATACTTTTAAAGATATCGAATATACTTTATTTGTTTATTTGATAATCTTATCTAATAGTTGTAAGTACTTATTTAATCTTATATGCTTTCATCAAAAAAAAAAAAAATTCAGCAAGACTTTTGAAAAATTAAGTAAATTATTTTATTTCTAATAGTAAAACTTAAATTTTTAACTTCTGAAAGAAGATGTTGAATTTTTTTTTAAAATATTAAAATATCTAAAATATTCTTTACTATTTTACAATCTTATTTTATTATTTTCATAACATAACTTTAAAAAAAATTATATACTAAAATAATTTTATAATTTTTAATAAAAACTCTCATTGATAATTAAACAATTAAAATTTTTAAGTTAAAGTTATATTTATAAAAAGCTCTATTAATATAAATTTTATTTAAATAAGCCATCGGTCAAATTGTGGTCCGCCCCTAGTTATTTGGACATGTTTCACCATGCACCCAACTCTTTCAACAAATCCCACCACACACTCGATTCCATTAAATCCACCCTTAAATTTAATAGTTTAATTATTTACACAAATTTGAATGTGTCCTTTCAACGTTAGAATAAACACTTAAATTGATAGATGTGGGTGTACGGTGAGACTGGTCAAAAATATTTGGGTAGAGATTGTGATATGTCGAAACATATCGGGGTGGACAAAAAATCATCATTTTTTTTAAAAAAATAAAAATATAAAACTCGCTTGTAGCCCGTTGAACTGTCAAGAATGTGGCATGACCCAACCCAAGCAGGAAGCAGAAATTAAATTAAACTTTTGTGGGTCAGGCTGACACATCACCACTTACGAATCTAAAACTGGCTTATGTTACTAAATGGGTCCTTAGATTTTGATATTTCTTAATGTAATGGAAAAAAAAAGTTTAATGTAAAATGAGTTACGGGTGTAATAGTTATTTATAAAAAAAAAATATTTTTAATCACATATTTACTTATTTTTTAAATAAATTCTCATTAATTTTGTATAACTAAATTATTTTATTGTAAATCTATTCTACATTTATTTTTAAAATTTTTTAAAGTTTTCACTATATTTTATAAAGATCTAAATGATTATTATATTCATAAAGATTTACAAATTTTGTATATATTTTACATCTGCATTTATAATTTCTTATCTCTCTTAAGACATAAACTGATTTTTTTGCTTCTATATATATATATATATATTGTAATCTAAATTTAGCATCGTGAATTATAAAAGATATTATATGTCATAAATATCTTATGAATCTAATAAATTACTAGAAAAATGGCACAATAAATAAATCACCAGAACCTCTAAATTTCACAAAATATAGAAACTAATAAGTTACCACAATTTAGCTATACTCAAAGAAGATTTTCTTATGAAAGATTTCAATTTTTTAATCTAATCAATGATTTAGACACATGGGGAAATAATCAAAAAATTAAATTTCACTATATTTATTAAATAATTTAGGAAACTCAAATTTATCTATAAATGATATAGAAAATGCAAATGAAATATTAGAAATTAATAATTTCAATTAAGAAAACATAAAACAAATTGAAAAGTTAGGAGATCAAATGAGTAAAGAATTTAATGAAGTTAAACAATTAATAAAAGACTTCAACATTGAAAAGTGAAAACCATGATATATTAAAGTAAGAAACCATTAATATAATGAATAAAATTTCAATAAATATAAGATTAAACAAGTTAGAGACTTAATTAAATAAAATAGAAACTTGGTACTAAATTTGTTATAAATATAAATGAAAAACTTCAAAAAAAAAATTGAAGTACTTGCAGTGTAGCCCGGGGTTTAAAATAAAACTTTAAAAATTATTGACTTTTCTATAATTATTAACTTTTCTGAGGATTTAAAATTTACAGCTGTGACGTACTACTGATGTAACATAAACTTTTCCTTAATTATAATAATGAATTTATGAATTCGTTGTGGATCTATGTGAAAGTATTCAAGATATTTATGTCAATAGTATAAATAAACAATAGTTAAAGGGGCTTAAATAAAATAGAAAAGAAAATGGGAGACAAGCTTGCACGTGTTCCCTTTACCTAACTAATGAATCCACACGTGTCGAACAAGAAAGGGGACCCCACTCACTACCCATTGATAATGGACTCAAAGTTAACCTTAAGCCTCAAAGATAAATTAGGTTTGATTATTTGATCCCATCGAATTAAAAACTCATAAGCTAACAGGAAGAACTAAACTATTTCCTTGCCGTAATGATCAATGGATGTATCACCATCTGTCGTATATATAAATCTTCAATTAATTTACCATGACCACCAACTAATCAATCCAGTCTTCAATAATCACTAGCACGTGTTAATTAACATTCCTTCTTGGCTCAGTCTTATCCACTTACATGACACAAATCATTTGCTTTTTAGGTTAGTTGGAGACAAGTCAGTGGATGAACACCTCATCTGCTTTATTGATCGCATTGAATTTTTTAGTTTCCTTTTGGCCTTTTCGGCCTATCATGCATGCATGCATGCATGCATTCATTATACCTGATAGATGTCTTTAATTTATTGGCTCATATTCATACTCATATAATTAAATCACTTTACTTTTAGAATTGTTTTCAATGCTGAGGATCTAGGAGTGTACAAAACCGAACCGGATCCGAAATATCATCGGTTCGGTTCGATTTTTTTTTAGTTCGGTTAGGTATGTTTTTAGAAAAAACTAAATATATAAAATCAAATAATCTAGTTTAGTTTTGAGTCCAAAATTTTAAATCCAAAAAACGAATTGAAAAAATAAAAAAATAATTTTGAAATTAAAGAAATGCCACGTGTCGTATGAGGAGGGTAGAATAGAACCAAATCAGTTTGATTTTTTTTTTAATTTTAGTTTAGTTTTTATTTATAAAAAACTAAATGGTTAGATACCAAAGTCGAACTGAATAAAAATTCTCAAATCGAACCGAATCAATACCTACTCCTATCATAATCTTTGACTTTAATATGGTTAAAATTAAATCAAAAGATAAAAAAAAATATATATATAATAAAAGACAAATTATATTGTATTAGAATTTGTGTATATATAATGGATACATATAAGTAACCTTCTTTTTAGATGTAAACTATCCTAGAACGTTCTAGGAAAAACCTTAATTAATATTTATTATACACATGGCTTAGCTGGAATGGAAATAATGATGGATGCGCAGCTATAGATGTATGTATGTAGCTAGCTAAGCTGTAAATGGTAGAAACATATCAAGTCAAAGAGATTGATGATGATGATAACTAATTTTGTGTCAGATTGCTAACCATATCTCACCTAAATTTCCACAGAGAGAAAAAGCGAGCCAATGCACTTTATCACTTTCGTTCTTATCATTTTGAATTTTTGGGCATCATCAATTCTTTCAAGAAACCTGCTACACATTCTCATAAATTTCCAAGACAATCAACATTCACAAAGATGACGAGGCGAAAAGGAAACACGTTTGGCACTGCTGCCGAGCTACATTTATCATAAGGCTATGGTTATGATAGAGTAAATCTACAGTAGAATATGAATTTTAATTACATACATAAAATAATAAATAATAAATAATTTATTATAATTTTAATCGTATAATTACAAAATGGTGTTTTACTTTAGAGCAACTCCAACGTAATCAAACGCTCATCGTAATTATTAACATTGCTAACTTTTTGTTTTATTACCAGAGCTGCCTCTGTTAATTTCACAATAGCCGCCTGTAGGATTTTGAGCCACAAGGCAAAACATTAATTTAGATTATTTTCGGCATATACAAAGCCTAAATCACAGCTTATGCATCTTTCATTTTTCTAAATCTAGCTAGCAAATGAAGTAAAGCTTGTTTGAGAATTATTATTCCCAGTTCATTTTACACACAGTACTGTTTGGTCGTAAAAGCAAACAGATCAGAAGCTAATTTAAAAATATATACATATACTCTGCATGGTGTTTAATAAAATATGTCATTAACCCCTAGGTATCATATGCACGCAAAAGAATCAACTTCTTCTTCATAGATTACGTATTTACAGATATGGCAAGCGGAAAAAATTAGTTAATAATCTCACTCTTACTCTTCATATATATATGACTGGAAGTGTTGCAGCCCTTCTGGTCCCTATGTGGCTCCGCCAGTACCGTTAGTGTTGGCCCATATATGCCTAGCTCTGACCCTATGACACAGTTCTGTTCAATGTTCTTTGATAACACAGTTCGGTTATCTGAGCGTACAACAACATGAATCTATTTTAAAATATTTAGAAGAAAATCAGTTCTCATATTTCACACGAGAGAACTTGAATTCCCCTCACAGTATAGGTGGGAAGAGAGGCGATTTACCGCTAAGGCATGTTGAGCCGTTTCTGTATTTAATTAATCTATTGCATGTTTATATTTCTAATTAATCCGCTACGTGCTTTCCTCACGGTGTGATCAATGGTCAATACGGATTAGTAATATATATGATTACATATATTCAAACTCTGCATCATCAGCTTGAATTTAACCCTTCATTTAAGAAGAACTGTAAAGCATTCGCTTCCTTTTTCCTGCATATTGAATTTTGGGGGAGTGCAGTGTTGAACACGGCAACATACACAGACGTACAGATAAACAAATAAATAAATTAATGTGTCCAAAAAAAGTTGGCACCGTCTTTTATTGACATATGAATGTGATTGGAAATTGCCTAAAAGAAAGAAATTTATCGATGCCTTTGTAGTTTGTTTCTTTATATTTATTCCCATCTTGACTTTATACTTGCCCTTGGCTTTTTTCTTTGCTTTGCAATTTTTGGGGCTCTTCATCCACTTGGCGTGTACAGAAATGGATATAAATAAAATAAAATAAAATAAAATAATGCATGCATATTGTCCTAGGTTTTATATATATATATATAAACGTGCGTGCATATATTATATATATATATTTATATATATATCAAGAAACATAATCATTGTGTTAATAATTAAATTTTTACTAATTAAACATGTTATGAAGCTAATTAAGCTGAGACATGCTTTTGAATTTGACAAGCATTTTAGAACTCACCAATCGCCATTTTACTTTTTTGCATCAATTATTGACAAGCTCCTTTCTTGACTTGTTCTCTTTTACTCACAACACAAGCATCCTTTTAATTTTTTCATTTTTCTTGTCAATTTATATCGCTCT
The DNA here is from genome assembly GCA_018350135.1 of Citrus trifoliata. Classification (NCBI taxonomy): domain Eukaryota; kingdom Viridiplantae; phylum Streptophyta; class Magnoliopsida; order Sapindales; family Rutaceae; genus Citrus; species Citrus trifoliata. The sequence goes on along the minus strand of VKKW01000352.1, from coordinate 121,675 downwards.
CCCAATTAAAAGACAAATCAAATACGAATTTCTTTAATTTGTGCCCTACGTCGATTTCTATATACAGCACACTGAGGACTACAAAACAAATGCCATAATTAAAAGCATGACTTAATATTGTTAATCATTCCATTCATAGAATGCAATTCAATTCTTGTTTAATTTACTACTGTACAGATCTTGAAGAGAATACATATATGAAAATTATTAAAAACCACTATACGGATATTGAAGAGTATACATTATGGGAAAATTATCAAAAACCCTTTATTTTAACGTTGAAACTAATCATTTCTTCTATCTTATTTTAAATTTTGTTTTAAAAAACTCATGTCATCGAACACATTCAATTAGCTCTCATTTTAATTTTTCTTTAAAAAAAAATTGTTTTACTCATAGAATCAATGAAACTTATGATTAAATGTATTTCTTCGCACTCGAGCCATTGACCTTTTGTTTTCATGACAAAAATGAGGCCAAAACAAGGAAAAAAGAATTCTTTTTTGAATAAAAATAAAAACATGTTTGAAATGAAAAACTTTACTTAGACAAAAGTCTATGGTCTTAGACCAAACATGTGTTAGTTTATGTGCTTTGAACCTACATTATTTTCATATTTATTCAAAGGCAAGCCTACCCTTTATCTTGTGATGCTGAGATAAGCTTTTTTCAGATTCTCTCTTGAACCCTAAAGCAAGAATGAGAAATTCTCAGAGAACTGGAGTAAGGCAATACAACAAGTCTGAGCTTCCACGTCTGCGATGGACGCCGGAGCTTCATAAACACTTTTCTCAAGCCGTTGAACGCCTTGGTGGTAAATATAGTAAGTTAATCATTTGATGATCAATTGTTTGATCGATCTGTACCTACTTGTAATAATGAATTAATTAAAGAACAAGAAGTGATTCTGGGAAGCTAAATGACACGAAAAGAGCTTTTATTTAGAAGCACTTTTATATGATTTATGTTACTTGTTAGCTACGCATGCAGAATCATGCAGTAACCCTAAATCTATATGATTGCTTTTTCATAGACTAATTTTATGCTGCGGATTTGCAGAAGCAACACCAAAGCGAATTCTGCATATGATGAATGTTAAAGGACTGAAGCTTTCTCATATCAAAGTCATCTTCAGGTAAATTAAGTTTCAGAATCTACATAATTAACACAAGAAAAAAAATTGATTGATTTAAGATAAAACCATTTCATCAACTTCTTTTATTTTGTTTTATTTATTTATTTTTGCTCTAGACAATGTAAACATTTCTTTGTTATAATGTTATTATTATTTTTATGTCTTGATTAGGGACAGAAAATGATAAAGATTCATATATATTCTTCATCGAAATAATAAAATCTATGTTCATCTGAAAAGCCAGCTTCAGTCAATGTTCATCTCAAAAGCCAGCTTCAGTCAAGAACCTGCTAAAATATTAATTATAGTATAGACTTTATCTAAAGGTGTCATGTGATGTTTTAAAAGTAGAGCTACAAATTGTGTGCTAATAAACAAAAGCTAAAACCTAGTGAAGATAAAATAATTAACAGTGGCTTGCATTAATTAGTTTGAAAAAGGATCTTCAGTTGCGAAGGATTAATTTGGCACCTTGTTGCGCATTAATTAGTTTGAAAAAAGGATCATCAGTTGTGAAGGATTAATTTGGCTCCTTGTTGCAAGTAATGGTTTAGTACCTACCATATTTTGATTTTATATGTATATGATATTATCCTAATCATTTGTGTTTATAATAGTTTGATGAAAGATGATAGAAATGGTAATTAACTTATGATCAATAAAACATCTTTTCAAAAGAGTAGTACAAGCCAGGGATATACCATGTAGGATTAATTAAGTGTACATATATGAGTATATAGGGTCTGGTATATTCCCTTCATAGTTATAATCAACCAAACTAGGTGGTGATGAATTAAACTAATTGATCAAATGTATTTTGGTTAATTATATGCATTTAAACAATATAAATTGGAAATCACCCAGTAAATCATTTATATTTTATTGGTAATAAATGTGGATAAGAGTTCAAGTCCCTGATTTGCTTTGTGAGAAAAGATTCTTTTTTAATTATTTACATATGTGTTGAACTAGCTATGATATAGGTATTTTGTTGAACTAGCTATGACGTAGGTATGACTAAAAAAAATGCAAAAAAGAAAGAAAGAAAGAAACTGGATGATATATAAATAATCATTGGGTCACATGTCTATCCATTCAATTCTCCGATCTCCAGGGAGCTGATAATAAACAACTAAACAGGAAATGGGGATTATTCACTTAAAATGATGACATGCATGACAATTTGACTTTGTTTGATAATATTAGGTAATAAAGGCCAGGGTTTCCTGAAAACAGATAATATTATCAATGAAAATTATTATTCTCAACCAACAGGTGCATAGATCAATTGAAATGCGACTTTTATATTTTAATTAAGGTTCTCGATTTGAGACTTGAGAATACAACTGCGTTAAAATATTTGTTGGAATGATTTTACCATCCTAATGATCTTACCTGACTTAAATCTAAATTAGTTAGAACCAATCTATTTTCGAATACCAAATAGTTTAATAAAAAAATATTATTCTCGTGCAATGCATGCCACAGAAAAAGAACAAACAAATAAAAATAATAAAGCGGCCGCAAAGAGATGATGCAGTGTCTTGCTTACAGTGCATATTAATTAAAATTCCCAAATAGATAGATATTGCGGAATATTCACTATATATATAAAATTGATTATTTACTGGATGATTTTTATATTTTTACATGAGTTTTATGTTTGCTTAATTACTAGATGTACAGAAACTTGAAGAATCATAATGGCGATATCACCTTAACCATGAAGAACTTGCAGATGCAAAGAGCACAATGTAACAATCATGGAGTATTGTCCATTTGCTCCCCTCAGGCTCATAGGTGCACATAATTATTGATCATATTCTATTTTCTGGTCATTTTTAATTTTCTTTTTTTTCTCTGGCCTTTTATAACATTAACTCATGTTTAAATCACAATCTCTCTCTCTCTCTCTCTCTCACACACACACATATTATATTTTGCAGGCCAGTGGAAAATGAATACACAGCAGATTGGGAATATGAGAGGAGTAATTATGTCAAACATCAAGTCTTCTCTGAGGAAAGCAGTGGGCTTATACACGCAAAACTAGCTGCTGGTGAAGATGAGCACCAGGTAACATTCTCTTGCATGTGCTTATTAATATTGATAAAGATAAGACAAATAATTAAACATATCATGAGCCTTTGAATATTTTATTTTTTCAATTTTTTAGTTCTTTTATGTTATTCTTGATTCATATACCACCTCAAACCCTCGTGACCTTGTTGATTATAGACAAAACATAAATATATTTTCTTGTTGGGTGTTAATTTACGAATCTGTCCTTTACTAGATAACATGGAGTGAAGCACAATTGTTTTTTTAGTTGCCTTGCATCATACTTCTGTTTACCCTCAAATTAAATGTACATCCCCCTTGCTCATTAGGTTACAAGTTCAGTGATAGGCTGGTGCATGCTTTAGTCTCAATCATATTGATGGCACCAGTTCAAGACTCTATAGGGGTCTTTCCGGTGATAGATCCAGAAAAAATAATTTATTCGGAGGTTAAATTGCAAAAGAAAAATAATGTAAAAATTAAAAATTTTCGAGTTTATAAGATTATGAAGGTTATTTTAAAAGATTTAGCGGGCTAAATTAAATAATAGTAAAACCAGTCATATGAGTTAATGTAAATTTTTATAATTCCTAAAATTAAATTTTATGAGTTTATGAACTTAAGAAAATTATTATAGATTTAATATGGGTTATTTTACTAGACATAATGGGGTCTAATTAGAAATTCAAGTAATTTATGACCTAATCTTGGTAAACTACTGTGAATGTGTGTTCTAAAGTTTTAGTAGATCACAGATTGGATATATTTATAGACTGTGACCATTCAAAAATAAAAAATACATCCCATTAACTTAATTTAGAACCTTAACCTCTTACTTCCACTGCAATTAGCCAGCCAAGGGTTATATCCTTTGGGATAAAAGACAACCAAAATTTAGTTCAAAACAGTTTCTTACAAGAGCTCAAACTTATAGTGTTTATTGAGACTTGAGGCTCAAATATGCAATCCAAAGACTATATGTAGGTGAGTAAACATATCTTATTTATCAACTCAAGAATCCCTTTTCCTATCTAACACAGTCTTATTCCACTGCCAAAATATGCTTTAATATCACTAACTCAAATTTAGGAGTCCGATTTCCAACATAAAAATTTATTTGGTGGTGTAACACAATCTTATCTATTAACCCAAAAATCTCCCTCGTCTTTAGGAGTTTGCCCTAGTGGGTTTTTAAATATATTTTTTTTCCCATTTTTGCCGACTACCCTTATTCAAATCTTAACGAACATAGAAACTAACAAATTAGTTTGGGTTTTGCTCATCCATATCTAAAAAAAAAAAAAAAAAAGTTGGTACGTATTTTATTTTAATATTTTTGATTTGTGATATAATTTTGATGCCTGGGCTAATCTTACCATCTAAAAGTTGTTCCGTACTTTAGTGACAAGACTTTCAACAATACTATCTTAAATTTGCATTGCAGGATTCACAAACAAGCATACAGCAAGGTAAAATGTCTACAGAAGAAGTTGGTGGCTTAAATGAAAATTGCGAGCTCTCACTATCCTTCACTACGACTCCTTCAATGATGATGAATCTGATGACAAAAGATGAAGAAGAAAGAGAATCATGGCCTTTAACTGACGGCTCATTAGATGACAATTTTGCCAGCAATAATACTCAAGAGTTTCAATCTCTTGGGACGAGTGACGAGCTAAACTTGGATCTTACCATCTAATCAACCTTAATTAAATTAATTAGACTTAGAAATCGGAGATTTAGATTGTCATAAATTTTTTATCCTCATTTGCTTATTGCAAATATTATGTACTATCCCAATTTGTTATGTAGATATAACGTAGAAATATGATTGTATCCTTTCTTTTATAGTATGTATAATTGCAGTATCGCGGTGCCTTTTCCAAGCTCATTATTTTAGGATGTTACTTCTTGATGAGCTATTTTATACTGATATTTATTTGCATACATAATAAGAGCATTTTTGTTTTCTTGATTTAATGATTAGGGTGCAACTGATGCTGATGTTGTAGAGTAAATGGGGACTTTCAATAGTTTGGGGGGAGAGAGAGAGAGAGAGAATCTCCATTGAGAAAAGGAAAATGGAAAATGCTTGGTGTAGATAAAGATGAGAGAAATAAATAAGAAAAAGGAAGAGAAAGAGTGGGTGGATAAAAAGAAAGATGACAAATTTCTCTCATCTTTCTCTACACCAAGCACCACTCAAAATGAAAAAGGTTCAAATGAAGTGATGAAATGCACTTTACCCAGTAAGAATGTCAAAAATTTATGACTTGAACAAGAAAACCTGCCAGTCAATCACAATCCTCTCCATCTTATATTCCATTTCCGAAAGATGTATACATCCCGCTACTTTCTTTCACTTGATTTATGTTTAAACTTTACATGAAACCATACCCGAACATATTCACATTGAAATAAATAACACGATTACACATGTACATGATGATTCGCTGAACTATTTAATACTCAACTGAATATCCGATATATCCTTCAGCCTCTCTTTTGCAATGCAATGCCGCGCGCTCTCTAATTTCACTAATCTATGCATGTCCTTCACTGCTGCTTTGCTAATGTCTTCACTAATCCCTTGACAATCTTTGAAAACCACACTGCATTCATGATAAATAAAACTACTGGAACAATGAATACCAATATCTGCACACAGGTGCGACACTGCTTAACCTGGTCAATTACAAAACAATTAGATGCTTTTGCTGCCCCCCAAAAAAAAAAAATCAGAAATTATCTTGAGATCTGAAGGATAACATGATATTTTGACTGCATATTAAATGACAAAAGTTCTCTTCTAGCATGTTGATCTTAGGTTGAACTTTAACACTAGCATTGATGTTGGCTGAGAGATGATGTTTCTCATATGGTAATTACTCTGCCTAAGGCACAAGTTTAATTAATGAGTCAGTCTAACTTGGCCAAATTGATAACAATACACCTAAAAGGACAAAACCTGCGATCTATATTACAGATCACAATTAGGACAAACAGAGAGTAAAGGTATAAGCACAGAATTGAGAGTGAAAACAGATTTTTTTGGACTGGATAGCTTTCTAACAAACAATTCACTGTTGGTTTGAATTATTTTCACCTCATTTATTTCCTTTTCACCAATTATAAGATGTAATTCACAGTAGCATTAATACAGAGATATTACCGTCATTCTAGTGTTATTTTATTTGCATGACAATGTCAACATAGAATTAGCATACAGTAACATATAAGCATATGAGACCTTTCAGTGTATGATGTCATGAACTGAAGCAGTGGCCAGGCCAATATGCCACTAAAAAGGAAAGAAATCTCTTTGCTAGTGAAACAATATAAAAGAAGCATGTCAAACAGTGGGGGTGGGTTTGAAACCCTTTGGCTTATAAGTGTAGATGTATCACCGCCTGGATTTAAATTCACAATCCCTTCACTTGTGATTGTGATGGAAAATGCATTGTACATTGTGAAACTTATAGCAAACATTATTAATTGAAATGACTAAAAGTCCAAAATGCCCATAACATGAAACAGTGGGCCGGCCAATCTGTCCTAGTTAGAGTGCAAAATAAGTAGCAACCAAATTTAACAATGACAGCTTCAAGATCTTTTATGAATATTTGATATGCTGCTAGTCAACTTTACACACATTCTTGATATTTGTAAGAAAAAATGTTGTGGGTACTACTATTACCTGATCAACGTGCAAGTAGATGTGGTAAAAAATGTACATGAAGAAAAGTATTCTGACAACCTGCACATGACACAATATTTTAATAAAATGCATTTAACAATGGCGTTATGATATATATCAATAGCAAGACTGAACTTCATAAGTCATTTAGAAAGAACAAGAATAAGGAAATAAATTCAAAAAGATTTTGAAAGATCGACTGATTTCACCTACCAGCCAAGCCAAGAACATCAAAATTCCATTGATGAGATAGGCTCTGGACCTCTTCATTCCTGCTTTGTCGAGATACCTAAAAAACCGGCATATTCATTAGACAGAAGATAAAATTGTAGAGGTGCAAAAACAGCTGATTGATTGATGGGAAATTACCATCTCAAATTGATCCCCGGGGTGGTAGTCTCAGAGATAAGCACCATGTATGTATAAAACTGCGCCTCCCCAGTCAACATAGCGCAAGCAGTTGCTGCTATTGATAGTAGATGATGAATCACCTGAAAGATTGATGACATCCCCATTTGGCAGACCAATTTCAAGTTAATTTAGTTGAGATTATTGTGCTACCTTCCCCTCCTCGACTCACTCTTCCCCATTTAAAGGGAAAAAGATTGAAAGAGAGACATTTTGGCTTGAGTATATTCAGATCCAAAAGAAGAAGCAACTTACATACTCCATTCCACCAAGGGCGGGATAAAACCAGATTATCATTCCAAGGTCCGCAAGAAAGTAACCAACAGAAACCTGTCAAAATTACACTTGGGCATTATGACTAAAACTTGTCAACTAGATAGAATATGCTTGGATGTAATATAGATGACGTGAGCAATTTTATTTTATTTTATTTTTTAATTTCCTACTTTTTTCCAGGCGATATTCAGCAGGCATGACACAGATAGTATCTGAAGATCACTTTGCAGCAACTTATAAGTGACAGCACATTTCTGTTGCTTTTCCTTCATCTTCTCACTTTTTTTAAAGCACAGAAATCCCTTTGTAAGTGGATGCATTTGAACTGAGAACTCGTTGCAGACCCACAATTTTAGTAGTCAAGCCTGTTGAATGTAATAGGTCCTAGTTTGGTGACCCAAGGGGATATAAAATCTCTGACCTCTTGGTCAGAGCACAAAGGTCACAACATTTAACCAATGCCTTGGTGTTCCGCCTTGCCATATAAGAACAATAGTGCTCCAAAGGAAAACATTTTGCAACATGATCTTAATTACTAAGACAGATATAAACAGACAATATGCCATGTGGTTGGTATATCTAACAGTGAATTTATCATTGGGCTGCATGCTGATTCAAAAATTAATTCCAGCATCTATCTTCGTTTGCTTCTATAATACTTTCTAACTTAAGAATGGATGCCAAATATATAATCACTGAACAAATCTACTCAGTAACTCCCACTGGAATGAATTCTTCTGCCAAAACTCAAGGAGCGTTGCAGAAAGAAAGACAAAAACAAAAGCCATCTTCCACAGACAACCCCCAGAACCTAATTGAAAAGAAAAAAATTTATCATCCTTCAGAAAATTTCCCTTGCAAAAAGTTTCCCTTGAATAGGAAATATTTAGGATTCTATCGAAAGAAGCCATAATCATGCAGCCCTCGACAACCTATTTCCACTCATTTCTAATCATATTACTAAGTAAAATGGGATCACAAGGAATGAAAAGGAGAGTATTATGACTTTTCCTTTTTATCAACACCTACTGGAAAGAAAATAGATGTGGATTCCTTATTTACCTGATACTGAAATCATGTATTAAAATATCTAGATAAACCATGACCGGCATGTCTGACACCACGAAGAACATTGACCTTAGATTTAAGAAACAAGCTAGAAGAAATTAGCCAGCTGTTACATTGATGGCTAAAATAATTTCAAAATGTTATTTATGCTTTCCACTACTGGGAAGATTCAGGCTTAAATAAGACAATATCCTATATATATTCTCAGGACAAGATAACAGAGGGGAATTCCAGAACATAAAACCTGGTAAAATTTGTAATTTAAGTAAAAACTAACAGGAAATGGTGAACTCACCCCCAACGTGAATGTAGACAGAAAAGAGCTACGGAATGTAATAAGGCTAGCAAGTTGGTTGTCCAAAAAGAGATCCGACCAAAACACAAAGTACAATGACATAGCTGTAATAAAAATGGCATGGACGGTTGATATGGCCCTGCATAAGTTGCCAATTTAAGAGAAATGATTAAACTTTACCGATTGAAAAAGAAATGTCAATTGAACTAAATGAAAATATTCAATCACCTGTTACTCCACTCAACCCGCTGTATGTTGGAGAAACTGGAATAACTTTTAAAGTGAACCGCGCTAATCAATTGGGCAAGATCATACACCTGAAAAGGAAAAAAAAGGGTATAAAAATTTATAACTAATTAAATAAAAACTATGCATTCAAAATATTTTCTAGTAAATACCACCATGCAGTAACGATGAAAAACATACCATCTTGCAAGCAAAAATGCTACCAACAATTGAAGTGTACGGGACAAATGGATCTGCTAATATATATTCCTTCAGCAATGACTCTGCCTGGCTCTGGTAAGATTTCACTTCCATGGTAGTGCCTACCGAATATACAGAAGCTTCCTTGGACAATAGGTACCAGAATAGGCTCCTTTGTTCTAGTGCTGCGATATTATGTTTTTTTCCTTTCACCTATAAAATGCAAAAGAGGGGCATTTAAAAAAAAAAAAAAAGCCAGAAAAACAATAATCTTTTAAATGAAGCAAGTACATGTTAATACAAGTTAACGTCTGTATGATGTATCTCACAAAACCATCATTCATAATCAATGCCATATGTTAGTCAGAGACTATCTTACAAACCCACCATGAAGATGGCAGCTGAATGTAACAATCAAGTGAATACATGGCCAAACAAGTTTAACGGGTGTCCAAAATTCACGATAAAAGAATAACAAAACCGGTGATCAAAGCAATTCGAGGCCAAAAATACATACATATATACATACAACAGAGAACAGAGCAGAACAGAACCGACCGGAACCAGTAATATCAAACTGAAACAAAACCAGAAACAGAACTGAAACAGAGTGTTTCATAAAAAATTACAGCAAAAAAGAAAAGAAAAAGAAAAGAAAAGAAGAATATGTGAATGAATAACAAAAACACAAGAATGATGCATCATGCAAAGTTTAGTGTTGGGTATGTACCTGAAACAGAGAAAAAATATGTCACCGGAAGTTGCGCGAAGGCTGAAATAAAAACAATTTGATGTTTCGCTATCGTTTTGGCCCTGCGTTATATACCAGTAAAAATTTGGATTTTTTTTCCCTATTTTTAATATTTTAATGTTAATTATTAGTATTATAATAATATTATATCTTTATTATTAAGTATTGGATTCGAATTCGTGCTCGAAAGGGCAAAAGGAAACGCACGAAGCCAAGGAAAGGAAATCTGGAGCCCCTTTTCCCGAGAGCTTTCTCACGCAACTTTAATAATTTTGTATTTAGTCTTTCTATAATTATTAATTAATTAATAAGTCAATTTCTTTTTTCTTTTTTTCTTTTTTAACCCATGCAAATTAAAAGTTTACGACAAGCAAAATTAAATATTTTACTATCTATATAGATTTATAACAACTCCGTACCATACGTCACCTAAAAAAATTTAATGAACCACACTTAATTTGATCACGAGTCACGAGATTTTGATATAATTGGAATAACAATAATAAAAAGAATTACTACTACTTCTAGTTAAAATAGTTTTAAAAAATAAATTTAATTATAATTAATTCTATGTAGATGCACTTTAACCCCACTCCCCACCATCTCTCAAATTGGAGAAAAATTTATGAGAGACCGTTTTGGTATGTTCAAATTTAAACTAAAATACTGATAATATGATGTACCCATGTCATGTAAAGTTTCTCCACAAATAACTTTAATGACCAATTGCGTACTATGTGCAAATGAAATAGTCCTTGTGAGAATTATATATAATTTTTTTTCTATTTTGTTTTATAAAAATGTGTTTATGGCCAGAGAGATTCTGGAGAGGGCATCTAAATGAGATGTCAAAAGAGGTGAGAAGATTTTTATTCAGAGGATATAATTTTATATATAAGATTCTGTAAACTAATCTCATAAATTATAATTTATTAGTTTGTATTGCTGCACCAAACACATTACATTTGTGAATAAAATCGCTTTAATTCTCCGTCCCTCACTACCTTCTAAATTTTTCTTCAGTTTTTTAAGGAAAAAATAAAAGAAATCTCCATTATTTTCTTTTCTTTTTTTTAAAAAAGATTATCTTAACCTCATTTATGATTTGTTAAAAAAGAAAAAAGAAAAAAAGAATACTCATTTATGATAACAGAGAATTTGAGATAGTAATGCCTACAAAATTAAAAGGCAAAGTTTGTTCAGCAACTGGTAATGACACACACATGCATGCCTCATACCAATTGTAATACTATAAATTATAATTATATAATTTTTTTTTAAGCACAATTATATAATTATATAAATTATAAAAATATTCTATGAAATGAGTTTGTGATCCATGCTATACGTTCGCGCATCTCACCGGACTTAGACAATACAATAACTTTACAAACTAATTGATACATGCCAGATCACTCAACTCCTTTAGTTTCCCAGGTGTCAAATATAACTTTTATGGAAAGGTAATGCTTAATTGCTCGATGCCGAGGATGTCGGCATTCCTGAACGACTGCTCTCAGCCATGTACTTGTGAAATCCCGGCCAGGATGATGGCAGCCCTGAACGACGGTGATAAGCCACGTCCTTGCAGAATGCCTCCTGCATGTCTACTTTAAGTTTCATGAAGCATGCCCTTTTGAGTTTCTGCTCTTCAGGAGTACCCTTTTCTAGGAAGGAAGCATCGGACCAATCACAATCCAAAAACTCATCAACCAATTCTTTGCAATGAGTGTGCTTGCCATACGTAAACTTCTCAACCACTTCTGAGCAATGAGGGAAGCAGCGTTGACCCGTCTCGACTGCGATCACAGAAAGTTCAGCAAATGCTCTTAAGAAAATTATTAACATCCCAAGTTTTTCTTAAGAAATGCTACCGGCATTAAGCCTGTTTTCCATTTTTTTTTACTTCAGTTCAACAACAACTGGCAACTTAAGGATATAAAATACATTTTGCAAGGGGCATGGGGCATGAAATTCACAAATTTTATAACTAATTAGCCACAAATGAAAGAACTGAAGAGTCTTGGATTACGGAATTTATTCTCAATACGCTTAGGGTTCTCTTATCCACAGATGTCTAGCTGCGGAAAACATGGCACAATCAAGTCTTGTCTCCAAATAACAAGGTCCTAGATATCTGACAGCGGGTAAACATGGTATGGTCAAGAATCCTTAGGTAATGCTCCCACCCCGTTTTGCTTTAAATGAATTTACTTAGTTTTGTTTCAATGAAAGCTTTATTTATTCTATATTTTATTGAATTAAGTACTTCCAAAATTTGAAACTTGATTTGAATTTGTTTTAAAAGAGATTTTATAACTGCCCTTTTACCACAACTGCCAATTTTAACTTCCCAATAACCTCCCTTTAAAATCAAACTAATATATAACTTTCTGTTTAAAGAAGCAAAATTTACATACCACACAGCTTTTGTCTGAAATGTTTGTGTTTTATATAAATCCTGACTGCGTTAGAAAAATTACTCTGTTTCATTTGAAAGGTTAAATGAATTTTCTGAAAATATTGCACAAAGAATTCTTTTTGTTCGTTACGAATGTTTCTACTGATTGAGTTCACAACTGACTCCTTGTCAATTATTTTTCACAGATGGTAGCAATTATTAATTTGAAGAATGCTTCAGAAGGATTGAGCTTTCGTAAGGTTTCTGGCTAGATGTTTTTAATAATTAGTCGTATGTATTATTGATTGAAGCTTGTGTTTTGGCATAGTTTTAAACAGTTGAATTCTGTTTATATTTGTATCTAGAAGACTTCTATTAGTATTTTTTTTAAAATCATGTAAGAAGGATTGTAAAATTTATTTGCTTATGAGGAAGTATTGCTCTATACTGATATGCTGAATAATTAGCTGTGCATAGTTTATGATTGAGAATGAATTTTTCAAAATTTTGTGAAATACATGAAAAGAGAAAGTAGATGACTTTTTGATATTTTGGAGATTTGGATTTACAGGCATTTAGTTTCACTCAGATTCAATATGTGTTCTAAGCCCTAATTGGGTCTGGGTGTCACACCTTCGGTCTAGATGTAAAGAGTTGATCCCGTGAGATTTAGTGTTTCAGGGGTTAGGCATTGCTAACTCCTTGAAAGTTTTGAAGGACACTGATTATGTAGGCATATTTGCGACAAATGTCTTAGTGGTATAAAGAAAGGTTCTACCATTTTGTTGAGATATCAACGTACTAACAATTACCCTTTCTCTTTTGATACATCTGATTACACTTAACAGAGCACTATAAAGAAATTCCAATTGGAAGGAGAAACCTGGATACATGTATTAGTTAATTATAAAGATAATCAGTAAATAGAAAGGTGCAAAAGTTAATAAAGTATATAAATACCTGTTTTAAGCAGAGTTAGCAGTCTCAATTGGCGGCTCTTGGCTCGCATAGAGGGCATTTCATTCAAATCAATCTCCTCTAAGTTCCCACTTAGTCCTTTCTGACCTAATGCTGAACGGCCAATGGCGGTATCTGCACCTGCTATTTCCATAGTTACTCTAGCTTCTGAAGGAAACAACCGTACAAAAGCCACTGCAAAATATTAAGAAGCTGTTATGCACTCATCCAGGATAGGCATAAAATTTTTTGTACCTCATTACTTTTGGGGGAAAAAAACAAGAAAGTTTTGATGACAAAGTCTTGTGCAATTATTCATCAAAAACCAGTTCAGTGCAAACCACGAAGCCTAGATCAGATGGATTCAGAATTCTCCATTCCAAAAAAGGGGATCAAATCACATGACTGACCAACAGTGTGCCCCAAGCAATGAGCGCATGTGTATTTGAGATGCTAAAATGAAGGGACTCACAAACTCTTGAGAAGATGATTTACTAATACCAGTAAAAGAATATCACCTCTATTTTCCATATGAAGGGACAAACAAACAGTAGAAAGAAGTGTGCATAGCAAAAACTCTGAGAAGGTGATGAACTAATACCAGTAAAGAAATATCACCTTTTTTTTCCAGGTAGTTCAGCTTCCTGTGGAAATCATAATCCATCACCTCTGATGACATTGCCAAGTTCTCAGACATGGAGTTCCTTCTCATCTCTCTCCCAAGGACGTGAATGCATAACCGGTCTTTGTTAGTTTCCTGCCCCTGCTTTGTAGCTTCAATATAATCCTTTCGCCTTGTCACTCTCCGACAGATTGCTAGAGCTGTTTGCCAATCTGATGTAGTTTCTGATGCGCATGCTCCTTTGCTCAGCAGTGTCACCATCACTTCTGGCTCATTACGCCTTGCAGCCACATGAAGCACCGTACGTCCTCTTGCATCCTTAAGATTGAGACCAGCCAAGTCCATATTGAGCAGTTCCTTAAAAACCTTAGGGCTGCAGTAGGCAGCAGCATAGTGCAGAGCATAAGCATCATCCAGAGTGACATTAGATACATCCAGAAGAAGCTTCAACAATTCAACGTCATCAGAGTCCAGCGCCTTGTGGATTCTTCTGACTATTTTTGCATGCATAGGATCCACTTCTGCTATATTAGCTTCAGACTCCTGGTTAGATTTGACACGAAGTGATTTGATTTCTCTTGAAACTTCATCAGGAAGCTCTTTCTCGAGACAAACATTGTCAAGATCTGACCTTGCAATTCTCTGGATGCAGTAAGAACGGAGCTCGTTCAGTTGGCAATGGAAGGCAGCCACGAGAATTGGGATTACATCTTCCACAGGAGCCTTCCCAGCCATGTGCAGAAGCCTACACTACACGGACAGACAGAGTTTTGATTCAAAATAATATATTCAAAATTCAAATACCCCATAGTGGGTAATTATTGGTAAACATCATAAAGCATATACAAAATGCTACACGGACAGATAGAGTTTTGATTCAGAATGATATATGCAAAATTCAAATACTTAACGGGGATAATCTGCGTAGGAAAATAATAATGAGGGGGAAAATCAGTGCCATGCTTATCGAACCTAAATGCCGATGGACCAATGTTCAGAGACATAAGCTCACCTACACAAGATGTTATTCTACAGCATTAATGATTTGCTAGGTTATAGCCCGTACGCGAAAAAAGAGAATCTCTTGCATCCGCATTTACTGTTGAGCTTGAAAGCATGAGAGAACTAACTATCAAGTGAGTGAGAAAATACGGATAAAACAACCTAAATAACAGAACAGTCAAGCCAGAGCATGAACTGACACCCACCTAAATGAAACTTGGTGGTCAAGTAAAATTTTTTTCCAGAAGAAACCTTCCAATGCTAGTCTCCAATAGACCATTTCATAATCGGGCAATTTAATAAAAGTGAGATGAGTGAATCAAATCAAGGAAAGGCGAAGTTTGTCAAAGTTGCAATATACAGATGTAGAATAACATATCATTCACTAGAAATGTAGCACCATTGTTGGACGGTAAGTAACAGCTAGACATCCTTGAAGGCTTGAACAAATCTATGAAGCCTACAGACAGAAGTGACAATTTTCCTTGGTTAGAAACTCAACGCAAAAGCTTTTTGTGATAGGATAGGTGCACTTATCAAATTCAGACTCATTGATTCTTGGGAGTCAGTGTCAGCAAGCATTGATTCCTAGAGTTCGCTGCCCATCATCATCATTTTTGTCTCTTTCAAAATAAAACAACAGACTCTTGCAAGATAAGACGAAGTTTTGGGCTCTATAGTATCTAAACTTCTTAACAAGCTAAT
This sequence comes from Citrus trifoliata, assembly GCA_018350135.1. Lineage (NCBI taxonomy): Eukaryota > Viridiplantae > Streptophyta > Magnoliopsida > Sapindales > Rutaceae > Citrus > Citrus trifoliata. Next base: position 105,871 of record VKKW01000352.1, on the reverse strand, counting down.
TTTGGATCTACTACAATGCCTAATATTGGGAACCACCGAAGTTGCTTCACAACTGAAATTGATTTCAATCCCACATGTGTTAAAACTATACCAACAAGCATAAATTTAAGCAATGCAAATAGCGGGGAAGCGCAACTACCTCATAAACCGAAACGAGATGTGTCATCTGAAAAGCAGCGGAAGCATACATCAACTCAATAGCATAATTAATAGCAGGAGGGCAAGCACGATGAGCACAAGCATCATCAACACACGTGGACACTTCTGGAGGATATTCCTTAACCCATCCAAAGTAAAGACAATGCAAGGTATCATTGAAAGCTTCATATCCAACCTTCCCATGAGGCACCAAATCAGTCAAAAGATACTTGGGTTTCCTCTCACTGACAGACCCATCATTTCTCAAATTAAAAAGCCGACGAAAAAATTGACTGCGCTCAGACAATTTGCTGCGATTAACCGCCACTGATTTGCCCTCAACAACAATCTCAGCGTCAAGCCATGTCTCTTTGGGATTGCTGCTTTGCCTCCTTAAGTTCAAATTATCAAGATCACAAGTGCCTGTTGATTGATTAGTGGACCAACAAGTTTGATATGATGAGACAAAACTCAGAGATGCTGACTTTTCGTTCGCATTTTCCATGATACCATCAAGAACCATATTCAAACTGAATCTATATATATATATATATATATATATATATATATATATATATATGTATGTATGTATATCAAAGAAAGAATACTATCAATCACAATGAAAGGCTTATAACTGAAGCTTGAATCATGATCTACCTATGTGATTTAAAGATGAAAGCTTTGACCCAAGTTCACAGGTCGCGAAGGGGTAATTTACAGTTTCCTCCCCTGAGGTTTGGCGTATCGTCACTATGATAGAAAGTATCAGCGTATATCCGATTTTCCCCCCAATTGTTTGTGGACTGTTTTGTTGACAGTATGTTGACTACTGGAAAGACAAAGATACCTCTCACGCTAAAATCAAGAACTGAAAGCTCAAATTTTCGGCGGCTGTGATGTGCCTTAGCGTGGAAGGGTTAAGTACTTTCGAAATGACAAAACACCACGGACAATGACATTACCGAGTCATTAAAATAATAATAATAATAATAAATTAAATACAAGTATACAACTCTATTACTTTGCCGGAGAAAGCTATGGTGCAACCGTGATACGGTATTACCGTTGCACTCAGTCGTTGGATCTTATTGGATTCATTCATTTACGTGGATCCAACGACTGGATGCAACGGTGATACCATATCACCGTTGCACCGTAACCGGACCTTACTTTACCTGCTATAAATTGTTACATTTCCAAACAAAAAATAAAGGAAGCTGCTACCTTACGTTTAATGTAAGGTACAGCCCCCTCACATAGTTGGGCAATGAAATTTAACTGTGTGAAGGGGTGCTCAACTGTGTGAGGAGGCTGTACCTTACATTAAACGTAAGGTAAGCTAACCCAAAAATAAATAGATAAATAGATTAAAAAAATAAAAACACATTTCCTGTTTGTTTCATTTGCTTCTCAAGTTATACAACACACTCTTTCATCAATCAATGACAGCTCAACTTTTAATTGAATTTCAAAGTTGTAAACACTGGAATCAGACCATGTATTCACAAATCACAAACGTCAAAATATATAAAGCAGATCAACAGTAATTTATGCGCCGCGTTGAAAGGTTTCTCATCTAGGACTGGCGAGCACCCGAATGGCTGGATGGTAACAACAATTTATGAGCCACTGTGTCTTGGTTTCTTCACTGAATTGCTGGATGATTAGCTTTGGTGTCTTGGTTTCACTGAATTGCTGGATGATTAGCTTTGGTCTTTGAAGCTGAAATTTTCACCTACAAGATCTGAGAAAATAATTAAATCAAGTAATATGACATACAATAAATTCAACAAAATAAAAAGGACAGATTGAACTATTTAGCAATGTTGCAATTACCAAATCAGTAAGCAGAACAATTACTTGATAAGACTTTTAAAGCCAAACTTAGTTTAACCTAACAACACTATTAACTCAGTTAAAAGAAACCGCTGAAATAAGACGACTATAATAGAATAAATTTTTGAAAAGGTTTAGCATTATACTATTAAGGGTGAGACTTACAATTTTGTATTCCGAAAAACACTATAAACACCGACGGTTGAATGAGATTTTAAATTATTAAAATATTCATAATTAAATTTATTGTTAGTGACAAACTTGTATTGTAACGCCCAAATTTCCCTTTTTTTATTTCTTTAATGGAATTTTTAAATGACACTATTGCCCTTATAAATAGAGATTATTTTGGTGTAATTTTTTAAAAAGGGTTATTTTCTCAAATTCAATAGGGTTTCTTAAAATTCTCTATAAATTCATATTTTTCCCATTCCATAACCCTAAACCACGACGTTTCTTCTTCTCTGCTGCTCATTACGCTCTTATCCAAACCTTAGGATTCAAGCATTTATTTAAGAGAGAATCAAAGCGATTGGTAAGTTTACTCCTCTTATTCCCCACAAGATTTCCAATCACTCTATCTAAGTTTATATTGGCATGATTTTAGATTATTATAGATCATAATGCGTGATTTAGAATGTGTTTAGGGTTTTGATTTATTATGAGTTTAGTTAATCAATCATTGACGTATTAAGCACACAAGATAATTCTGGCCAGCATGAGTATCTTGAATTTAAACCTATATTTTCTGAACGAGTTTTCTTATGAAATTTATATTTCTGAAACTAGACATGTAGGGCTTCTTGAATAAATTTTATTTCATTAAATTCGACTTCGTGTTCAATTTTATATGTATTTTCGAATTAGAAACCACTGCACTGGAAAACTGCGATTCTAGAATTGCGATTGGATTCACAAGATTATTTGTACCGCCAAATGAACTCCACAACTTCTAAAATTTGATATGCACGTTAATATATGTGTTTAGTATTCCCAGTTGTAATTTCATAATTTTTTGATGAGTATTTTATTTTATAAAAGTCACAGAACCCGTTCTTTTTTGTTTAGGTTATGTGAAAACAATTTCGAATTTGTTGAGAAATAAATAGTTTTGAAAATGTTTTTTAATATCGGATCCTCTAGCAAATTTTACATGGGGTACTCATGGATGTTCAGAATAGTTCCATAGAATATTATATCATTTTGAGTTTTAGATTAAGAGTTAAAATTCTGAAAATCAGACTTGTACGGGTATGAATTAGAAAATCAGATTCTTAGAATACGTTATTAATTGTCATATCTTGTATTTGTTTAAAGTGTTGAAGGTGATTGAGGCTCTTAGAAGCTTAGAGATGTGTTAATTCAAATTCATTTGTCGAGGTAAGTAACTTCATTCCTAATGTATTGGATATATATAAGTATTTTGATATTATTATTATCAGTACAAATGTTTTTATACTAATTAGAAGATTAATGGATTTTCATAACAAAATTAGCTTATGAAAATATTTTCAAAACCTAAATTCTTTTTAACAAAGTATTTTATAAATGCTTTTAAATATGTAAATTATTTTATGACATGACTATCTTTTATGATTTTATCTATAAAATACTTTGCAAGCCTAAATTGTTGTTATGGACATTTATGATACTAATACGAATGTTTTGTGCCTATGTATGATTTCAATTATTTATGATTATAAGGGGGCCACCTCTTGGGACTATATGGGGGCCACCTCTTGAAAGCCAAAGCCGCAAAGTGCCACATATAGTGCAAAGTGCCACGTATAAGTTATTATGTTTTGGCTCATTATCCGTAATTATTCTGATTCTGATCGTATAATATGATATATGTCTGTTCTGGACCAGTATTGGGTTTCTGTTTTGAGTGTGCACACGATATTCTGATTCTGTTTTTGGTCGGGTCACCGGGACTATAGGTGACACTATGTGACATGAGCTAACCTTTTGTTTTCTGTGAATATGATAGATGATTTGCTTTCATAAGTAACTATGCTTTTGATATTTTAAGTTACAATGAAATTATGTTATTTTATTGTGATATATTGTTTTATGAAATTTATGAATTTATGAAATATGTTTTACTAAAATTACTTTTTGCAGATTAAGTTCGTTTTGAAATGTGTGCTTAGCTTTGGAGTTAGAGGTTTCTGTTTGCTATTTGAATAAGAAGAGGAATAGACTCATGTTTCTATTTAGTTTATTTCTGTTATGAACTTGTAATTTAGAGTTTGAGACTTTTGTTATTGTTATGTTTTAGGAGAGATTATTTAGTCTTAGACGTATGAATTTGTGGATTTAATTGAATAAGAATTTGAGGTATTTCAGTTTGGAATTAATGAGTAAGGATTACGATTTGTAAATTGATAAGGAAAGGGAGCCACGGAGGTCAACAAAGGTTCATAAGCCTAACTACAGATACGAGGGCTTTGTTTGAACATTTGTAAGTCTCATGCAGCCATGCATGCGGTCATGCATGTTGCATGCAATACCATGCAAGACTTGTTTACGTATGGATTAAAGAGTAGTTGTTTGTTGGAGCAAGGCAAGGAAATTACCACGTCAAGCCACGTTGCGGATCGTGTGGAGAATCAAATTAAGTGGGATTCTATTTCTGTTTCTAGTTTGTTATTTAAGATTGCTCAGTTATTTAAATTGATTGTACCCGTGAATTGTGGCTACAAATCCTTAGTAGTGTTTGTATTAACTACTATAAATAAGCTCCAACAATTAATAAAAGTATTATGCAGAAAATTATCTCGAAGTATTATTCTTGGTCGTTCTCACCGTAAGTAGAACAACATAAACTTAGCCATTGTTGAACGTTTTTTATTGGGACCTATCATAAATAACCTCCTTCTTTACGTGCTCCGCACGTGTTAGATTTGGGGTGTTGCATGTATATATATGACAATTCAAAAAATATATATACAAACTTACACTCATTTGACTTAAAATTATTTCATTATAAATCCTGGCTGTGTTAACTTCCACTTTCATAAATGTTTATTAATATCACTTTACAAACCATTATCATAAATATAAAAAAAAATAAAGTAATGATTTAGCGAGCGATAGTCTTCATAGAGTTATCTGGTTAATACACAATTTAAAATTTATTTTATAAAGACTCGCAGAATTTTACCACATGTTCAAGTGCTATGATGGGCACTGGCACTCACTACACTATCACACAACAAAATAATCAAAAAGAAATTTATTAGTATTAATCAATACAATTTTTATTATGTCGTGGTCCAAGAAACGACTCTCATTTTAAGGGAGGAACGCTACGATGGCCAGTGAATAATGAGGATGACAAAATTACAATGGTCAATTCCAGTAGTCTTCAAGCATCAGAATTTTGGTATAAAAATAATTAATTTTAGTTTTCTCTTTTTTTTTTCATTTAAAAAAATATGAGAAGCTGGCCATATTTTTCTGTTATTTTTTTTTACTTTAGTTAGCGTCTTTCAGTCGTACTAACCCAGTCGATGCAACACCTATGCTAATATAGAATATCAAATTCCAAGGGCAAATTGGTAATTTGCAACATTTGATTTTTCTTTTCTTAATTATTATTATATGGGTATTGTGAACCTTAAGTCACACATTTATTATATTATAAATTTTAATTTTAATATTTACAATCAAAAATTTATTTTCCTTCTAGAAAGTAATGAGCTACAAAGTTTTGTATAAACATTCTACTAAAAAAATTCTGAATATATGTCATTCATATCCATCCATTTTTATTTTCAATTTTGATGAAAATTCGGCATATCGATCTTTTTCTAAGAACATTAATGTCACCTTAACCAATTTCTATAGGAAAATCAGTACTGTAAAATATACTTACAATTTTTTTTTTTTTCCTTTCCTTCCTCCCTAAAAGAAGTTACAAATGACTTAAATTGCAGATGAAGATATGGAGGGTACAATTATGTTGCAACAGTGGTATCATACCACACTTTTTATCCTTATCCAGCAAATTCGTTAGATGCTTCCTCGTTCAATCTAACGGCTGAAATTAACTGTTGAATAATTGATGCAGTAACTTACAACCGTTGCAGCCGGTCGTTCCGAAAGTTCGTTAGCCCTGCATCAATTACACTGATTTCGTCTCAAAATCGATCTGGAGATAGCAATTAACACACAAAAATGGACTTGGAGGATCACAATATCTGTGGCAATTAAAATTTACGATGATTCGTACATGAATATGGCCTGTCACTTGTTGGCAATCGACGGTGAAATTATAGTCATCACGGCGAAGTGCAATCGAGGGTTAGCAGTGCTGAAAGTTTAGGTATATATAAAATCAGAGTGAATATCGCATCATTTTGATATGTTCTTGTGTCGATTGAATCATCCAATGCAGTAGTAATTCCTTTCTAAAATTCGTAATGTATCAAAACAGAGTGAACATCCCGTCTCTTTGACTTGTTGTTGTGTCGTTCGAAGCGGATGCAGCAGGATGCAAAAACAATGGTTGGGATCCACTTTGCAGCTTAAGCTATTTTAGATTATTTCTGCTGCCTGTAATGCCCTCACAATGTTTACAAGATTTTAGTTTATAGTGATAATTCTTTTTTTTTATATATATAGAAATAAATTGTTTTCTTGGTTGTTGTCTAGTGTTTTTAAGATATCGAATGATTTATGTAGTTTTGAGTTGTGGAGCTTCCTTTTGGTTATTTCATTTCATTGCCTTTTTTTTTTTTAAATTGGATTTGCAAAAGCTATATATTACAGATACACCTACAGAAATACACAAAACTATTGGGTTAAAAAGCAAGTGCAAAGATCAGATGAAGACCCATTCATATTTGAGGTCACATACAGAGGAACACACACTTGATTCAGTGGCAGCCAATTGATTCCACAACCAACATCGCGATAAAAACATGAACAAAAACTAAGCTAACATAGTAACAATCATAAAAAAGGTTCAAGTGTTAATAATGAGTACTTGGACAATAAAGAGATTGCTTCACTTTTATCTTTTCTGACGACATCATTTGAATACATGCATGGCAATGACCATTGCTTTTCATCTTCGATGCTTGACGAAAATAATTTCTTGGGTGGTTTCCCCTCATCATTTATGCCTCATGCCGCAGCTGAATCAAACTTTTATTGCATTTCATAATACCAGATGAACTTTGGAGATGTTCATAATCTGCAGCAATTAGAATCTAATCTCCCTGAGCTACAATCAGCCGCCAATTCTCCCTGAGCTACAATCAGAATCTAATCTCCCTAAGCTACAATCAGTCACAAATTCAGCCACCAATCCTCATCATTTATGCCTCATGCCATAGCTAAATCAAACTTTTATTATATTTCACAATACCACATGAACTTTGGAGATGTTCATAATCTTCAGCAATCAGAATCTGATCTCCCTGAGCTACGCTACAATCAGCCACCAATTTAGCCGCCAACTCCTTTGATCCTGCAGAACTTGATTCAAACTTCCCATTTGACACTGAAGGATTCTCATTCTAATTCTATTTCAATGTAAAATAACAAGAATAAGTTTAAAATTGAAATTTTCGGTTGCATCGTACCTGATTAGCTTGTATCATTGCTTCTTATCCTAGCTTGTAATATGTAATAGAAGAACATATAATTTAGGAACATAAGGGCCTTCTTTCTAGTGGGATAAGGGATATAAAGTAGTCTTAGTACCAGTTGTAAGTTTTACACTTTGTCTATATAAGAAGCAATTGTAATAAACTTGATTTGCAAAATGCTGCATAACTTTTGGAAAACAATGTAGCAGTGCTCAGAATGTGGGAGATGAGTTCACATGAAGTAGAATCAAGCAAGACACAATAGCAAACCATACATGATGTCTTCAAACAACAATGAATACAAGCAACTCTGTGAAATTCATCAACTGAGCAAATTCAAGAAGAATGCACAACAATCTTAATTCGAAGAAGATTTCCACCATATAACAGTTTAGAAGAAAATTAAAACAAAATTGTATCTTGCTCACATGAATGTAATTTAAGCGAGATTTAACAATAATCACCCTTAGAAATTTATTGATGCTTCAATGCAATAATCCACATGCAGATAAAACCAATAAATCATAATGGATTAGGATTATCAGCTTAGAGGTCAGTCAGATAAAAATAGTTCCCGACTAACCAATAGTAGCCATCTCTTTGATTTAGCTACGTAATTTGATTATGCTCACAATCAATCCCCTAGAAAAAAAAAATTGAAAAATTGTCATTTTTGCATTCCAATAAATCAAAATTCCACTAATAACAAGGAAAAAAAAAAGAAAAAATTTAAAAATACCCAGGCAATCAAACAACTCAAATTAAGGGGTTAGATAACAACTCAATCAATGTAATGGGATGCACTTTATAGGTCCATATCACTGGCGATGGGGGGATGTCAAGGATGGGGATCAAGTTGTTTTCTTTTTCAATCTGTAAATAAATAATTGCCCTCTTTTTTCAAATTTTTAACAAATTATAAAGCCCGAATACAGAGCATTCAAGAATACATTTTCTAAGTGCTGCAGAAAAAACACTTCTAAACCGATCCTCGACTGAAATATTTCAACAGATTTATGCAACTCTTATCTTGGTAAAATTGATAAATGTATAATGCTTGTCAAACAGAAAAAACACCCAATCCCATAAAAATTGAACTAGCAAGTAAAGTAGATGCCTCATTGAAAGGCGGTTAAATGTTGAAACATAAATATTATGCCATTTTTTCAATCTATACTTCAATGACCAAACTAACAAACTCTATATCCCTAATTAACCATGTGTAGTACGCAGTCATTGTCGATATTTGCTAGTTGAAAGGAAAGAGATGGCATCTAAACAAATTATCAGACACCTAAAACAAGTAAACCTGTATATAAAACTTCATATTTCTTTCTTTTTTATGCATATTAAAAAAGTATTACAGTGTGGATGATTACCTTAGTGATCAAACCACTTTAATGAATTCAATTTCAACTTATCTTCAGCATCATTTCACCCTTTACAGCCAATTCATTTTCAACGACAAACCATGTTGCAATCCACTACAAAGTGACTGACAAATCTCAAAGCTACATGAGAACAAGCAAATGGATTTTCTCATATTTTATTCAAATTGATAAACATGGCATAATATGTCAATATTCTTACAACGCCTACAAACAACCTCGTTTTATAATACCAAAAACAGCAACTTCATTGATCCACAAATAAATAAAATAAAATAAACTTTTCACTGAGACAAATCCCAAGTAAAAATAATCATAAATTCATTACAAGTAAATAAAATTCACAAACACCCAAATACCCAAAATGATTTAAGATTTAAGAAAAGAATATTAAACCTTCCATGCCTAACCAATTTCTGAGAATTACACTCTCTCTTTCACAAAATTTTCTTCTGTTCATTCAATAATTGAAACCCTTTAAACCCTTGCGACAAATGAGAGCACCGGTGGAGCTTGGTCTTTTCTTGTCGGACATGACAGCCGAGAAGGGGAAGCTCCTTGGCAACTTCGAGGTGGCGATGAGCACAGACACAGTCACTGTGGGCTTACATCTCTACAATCCTTATGCAACATGCAACCGTGCATTTTCACAGAGCAAAGCTGAGTAAACCACGGTGAGTTCTGTTACAAGTAATTTTACCTTTTCTTAACCGAATTCCCCGGTTTGCTTTAACAGAAACGTGGCCATCTCTTGCGCGTTGAATTGCTTGCTTAAAAATCTAAAGGTAACATGAGATAAAAGACAAAACTGTGACATAATATCATAGTTGTAATATAGGTGAGTCCCCTATTGTAAAACAATTCTTTTTTTTCTAATTTTTTAAGCATAGCCTATAAATTATATAATTTTATAAAAAAAATATTCTATGAAATGAGTTTGTGATCCATGCTATACGTTCGCGCGTAAATCTAAAGGTAACATGAGATAAAAGACAAAACTGTGACATAATATCATAGTTGTAATATAGGTGAGTCCCCTATTGTAAAACAATTCTTTTTTTCTAATTTTTTAAGCATAGCCTATAAATTATATAATTTTATAAAAAAAATATTCTATGAAATGAGTTTGTGATCCATGCTATACGTTCGCGCGTCTCACTGGACTTGAGACAATACAATAATTTTACAAACTAACTTTTAGAGAAAGATGATGCTTAATTGCTTGATGCCGAGGATGTCGGCATTCCTGAACGATCGCTCTCAGCCATGTACTTGTAAAATGCCGACGAGGATGATGGCACCCCTGAACGACGTTGATAAGCCACGTCCTTGCAGAATGCCTCCTGTATGCCTTCTTTAATTTTCATGAAGCATGCCCTTTTGAATTTCTGCTCTTCAGGAGCACCCTTTTCTAGGAAAGATGCATCGGACCAATCACAATCCAAAAACTCATCAACCACTTCTGAGCAATTATAGAAGTTGTGAAACATTAACTCAGCCACTTCGGTGCAATGAGGGAAGTAGCGGTGAGCCGTCTCGACTGCAATCACAGATAGTTCAGCAAATGCTCTAAGAAAATTATAAACATCCCGAGTTTTTCTTAAGAAATGCTGTCGGCATTAAGTCTGTTTTCCATTTTTTATTATTTCAGTTCATCCACTGGCATCTTAAGGATATAAAATACATTTTGCAAGGGGCATGGGGCATGAAATTCACAAATTTTATAACTAATTAGCCACAAATGAAAGAACTGAAGAGTCTTGGATTACATAATTTATTCCCAATAGGCTTAGGGTATCCACAGATGTCTAGGAAATAATGAAGTAAAAGATGTCTGGCTGCAGAAAACATGGCACAATCAAGTCTTGTCTCCAAATAACAAGGTCCTAGATATCTGACAGCGGGTAAACATGGTATGGTCAAGAATCCTTAGGTAATGCTCCCACCCCGTTTTGCTTTAAATGAATTTACTTAGTTTTGTTTCAATGAAAGCTTTATTTATTCTTTATTTTATTGAATTCAGTACTCCGAAAATTTGAAACTTGATTTGAATTTGTTTTAAAAGAGATTTTATAACTGCCCTTTTACCACAACTGCCAATTTTAACTTCCCAATAACCTCCCTTTAAAATCAAACTAATGTATAACTTTCTGTTTAAAGAAGCAAAATTTACGTTCCAAAAAGCTTCTGTCTGGAACGTTTATGTTTTATATAAATCCTGACTGTGTTTGAAAAATTACTCTGTTTCATTTGAAAGGTTAAATGAATTTTCTGAAAATATTGCACAAAAAATTCTTTTTGTTCGTTATGAATGTTTCTACTAATTGAGTTAACAGCTGACCCCTTGTCAATTATTTTTCACAGATAGTAGCAATTATTGATTCGAGGAATTCTTCGGAAGGATTGAGGTTTCGTAAGGTTTCTGGCTAGATGTTTTTAATAATTAGTCGTACGTATTACTGATTAAAGCTTGTGTTTTGGCATAGTTTTAGCAGTTGAATTCTGTTTATGTTTGTATCTAAAAGACTTTTAGAAGTATTTTTTTAAAATCATGTAAGAAGAATTGTAAGATTTATTTGCTTATGAGGAAGTATTGTTGTATACTGATATTCTGATTAATTAGCTTTGCATAGTTTATGATTGAGAATGAAATTTTCAAAATTTTGTGAAATATATGAAAAGAGAAAGTAGATGACCTTCTGTTAGAAGACAGTATGCAACGTTGATATATGTGACATATTCTGAGTGCCACGTTGGAGGTCATATCTCATGAGTTGACCGACGAACTTCTGGAGCCTCAGACTCAACTGGTTCTTATTTCTCGTGCTCTGGTGCTGCTTCAGAAGAATCTGAATATTCTTTTGCAATATTATTTTTCACATACACCAGTATAGTCAGTGACTTTTCTTTTACAGTACTATCATTCTCATCTCTCATTTTCAGTTGATCTTCTACAAAGATAACATCTCTGCTGATGACGATCTTGTGAACAGTGAGGTCCCATAGAAGATACCCTTTTACTCCATCAGCATACCCTAAGAAGATATATTTTCTAGATTTTAGATCCAGCTTTATTCTTTCTTGGGCATTGTACATCACGTATACAGGACATCAAAATGCATGTAAGTATGAGTAATCAGCTGGCTTTCCAGTCCACATTTCCATCGCTATCTTCAACCCAATAGTTGTAGATGGAGACTGATTTACTATATAACAGACGGTTTTGACTATTTCTGCCTAAAATGAATTAGGTAGACCCGCAGTCCTCAACATAGCTCTTATTCGTTCTGTAAGTGTCTTGTTCATCTGTTCTGTAAGTGTCTTGTTCATCTGTTCTGCCACTTCATTTTGTTGAGGAGTATATGCCACCGTGAACTGACTCTGAATACCTTCTTACTTACAGAAAGCAAGAAACTCACCGTCTGTATGCTCTCCACCATTATCCGTCCTCAAGCACTTGATTTTTTTTTGGATTCAAGTTCCACCTGCGCCTTATATTCTTTAAACACTGGAAACACATTTGACTTTTTCTTAATTGAATACACCCAACATCTCCTGGAATAATCATCAATGAAAGTCACCATGTACTTTGCACCTCCCATGGACATATCCGGTGATTCCCAAATATCAGAATGAATCAAGTCTAGAATGCATTTACTTCTAACAATAGATCTACTAAATTTTAATATATACTGCTTACTTGTAACACAGTGCTTGCAAAATGGTAAACTTACCGATTTGAGCCCTGAAAGCAATTTTCGCTTAGAGAGAATTTTCAAACCTTATTCTCACATGTGGCCAAGTTTGAGGTGCCACATCATTGTTGATTCTTCTCCATTTGACGCAACACACAGTCTCCTATAGTGTTTCTCCTTTAAGTATGAATAAATTAGCATCGATCTTTTTTGCCTTCATCAATACAAGCGCGCCTTTAACGATTTTCATAATTTCATTATCCACATGAGTTTTGTACCTATGACTATCCATTTGTCCCAAAGAAAATAAAGTTTTCTTCAGGCCGTTGACATGTCGTACCTTCCTAATTGTGCGAATTGTACAATCAAACATTTTTATTTTGATAGTACCAATACCAGCGATCTCCAAGGTATGATCGTTACCCATATATACAGATCCTCCTGAGATAGTTTCATATGTGTAGAACCATTCTCTTTGAGAGGTCATATGTCAGGTAGCTCCTGAGTCTATAAGCCAGACATCAGATAGTCATTTTCTGCCTTCTTAAACATTTGTTGCCTCGTTGTAGAGAATTTCGCCATCATCTAAGGTACTTGCTACACACCCCTGAGCATTTGATGACTCATCCGAGGTCTTTGCCCTATTTTCTCTTATGGTTACTCCAACGCTCTTTCTTGACGTGCCCTTTCTTACCACAGTTGTAGCATTTAACATTCTTTTTACTTTTAGATTTTGATCTACCATGATTGTGACTCCCACTGGGGTCACGTTCCGTTGATCTCCCTCTCGTCATCGATAGCGCCTCCGCTTGCTGTGAACTTACTTGTTTATTTTCCTTATTTTTCGTCTACTGTTCTCATTTAATACAGAGGCTACAACATCATCGAAAACTAAACTGTCCACTGAATTGTTATTCGTCAGGTTGATGATGAGTTGATCATATGAATTTGGTAGACTTTAAAGTAGAAGCTCTGCACATTCATTCTCCTCTATATTATGACTCAACGTTGTGAGTTGTGAAAATAGAGTCTTCAAGGTATTAATGTGGTCGGTCACCATTGTAGATTCCACTATTCAAAGAGTATAGAGTTTTCTCTTCAAGAAGATTTTGTTGTGTAGTGACTTGGTCTCGTACAATTTTGTGAGAGTATCTCTATTTCCTTAGCTGTATTTTTCTCTGCCACACTGGATAATACTTCATCCGCAAGTGCCAAGTGTAGATCAGAAATGGCGTTGCCATCTACCTCTTTCTACTTGTCATCAGTTATCTTCATGAGCCTTTCTCCAATTGCTGCAAAGTAATTATTTTTTCTCAATACAACTTTCATCTTCATTTTCCACAACGAAAAATTATTCCCGTTGAACTTCTCAATTTCATACTTTGCCGCCATTTTGTTGATAAATATTCTACACAAACTAATGTATCACCTCAAATAGTTGTGAGTATGTGTGAATATGCACACTAGGAAAGTTCCTAAGAAATATTAGAGGGGTCACAATGGTCCCACTTAAAACCCAGATTCTTTAAGTTCTTATCGCTTTTCTGACAGAACTTTCCTAGACGTACAAAATCACACAGTTGTTTTACTCACACCATTATTCCCTGCTTTGCACTGCAAAATTCTTGAATCGCTCCCACTGTTTCTCGTGAACAGTACCGCATACGTGAATAGTACCTTCACGTGAATAGTAGCCGACTCAAAAAATACAACCAATAGCTATGATACCACTGTTAGGAAATTGATGGGTGAAACAGGGCCACAACTAAAATAAAATTGGAAAAAAATAAAGAACAAGCATAAAATAGGACACCAGAAATTACGTGGTTCGGCTTTTAGCCTATGTCCACGGGTAAAAATAGAAGGAAAATATTTTACTAGTGAAAAGGAGTTACAAGTATTGTAGTATTTTAGCTCACTTCCCAAAACCCTAATACACCCAAACTCTCAAAACACTAAAACAAGTGCTTATAATTTCAAGTTATCTAAACTCTCTCTAAATATAAGAAAACTCTTCTCAAAATTAGATGAGCAAATGAGAGAATGAGCCCCTCTATTTATATCCAAAATCTTGGCTACTATTCACATATTTTTTTAATTATTTATTATATTTCAAAATTCAAAGTTCAAAGTTTGATATTCAAACTTTGAATATCTAGAATCTGAAGAGACATCAATCTTGACAGAGTTAACATTTATATGGTGTATTTCACAAAACCATCGTTCATAATCAATGCCATATGTTAGTGAGAGACTATCTTACAAACCCACCATTAAATGGCAGCTGAATGTAACAATCAAGTGCATACATGGCCAAACAAGTTTAATGGGTATCTAAAATTCACGATAAATGAAGAACAAAACTAGTGATTAAAGCAATTCGAGGCAAAAAAATATATACAGATATACATACAATTGAGAACAGAGCATAACAGAACCAATAATATTAAACCGAAATAAAACTAGAAACAGAAAATTTTGGAATTTTTTCTTATTTTTTAATATTTTAATGTTAATTATTAGTATTATAATAATATTATATCTTTATTATAAAGTATTGGATTCAAATTCATGCTCAAAAGGGCAAAAGCAAATGCACGAAGCTAGGGAAAGGAATTCCCAAGAGTTTTCTCACCCAACTACTGTTAAGTATAGAGTTGAAGCTGCTGCCGAAGCTGCTAAGCTAGCTAGCTAGTGACGTGTATAAGCTGCTGAGCTAGCTAGCTGGTAACGTGTATAAACTGAAGCTGCTGAGCTGGATTGGGTTGTTGTTCACACTAACTAAGTTGTAACAGATTATCCAGCTGGCTTGATATGATTGGAAGTTAGATTAGTTTGTTAATATAGCAAACGTTGAGCTATGTTTTGGTAGTTAGTTTTTAGTGTAACTATAAATACTGGCTAACACGTTTTTAATGTTAAGCTTGAGTTTTAATCAATAAGAATCAAGTCTGATAAAGTTTCTTTATTAATTTTCTTTCACTTTCTTACTTGCCAAACATCCTATTAATTCTAATTTGGTATCATAACTTGCACCTATGTCAGGATCTAATCATATAGCTTCTTTATCACTTTCATTCAACTTTGTTCAACCTGTAAAACTCGATAGATCAAACTACTTGGTGTGGAAAGCTCAAGTTAGAACATCGATCATTGCTAATGGACTTGAAAGCTTCATCAATGGTGAGAATGTATGTCCAAAACGTTATCTCACTGAATCTATTCAAGAACTTCGAAGATCTGGAGCTGAAACATCACAGAAGCAAGAAAATCAAGAGTATATCTTTTGGATGAAAACTGACAAACTTCTGCAGAGCTTGATGCTTTCATCAATAGTGGACAATATATTAATCATGGTGATCAATTGTGAAACATCACTTGAACTTTGGGAGATGCTTGCTGGAATCTTCATGTCACAATCCAAAGCGAGATATCTGCCTTTGAAGATGCAGATTCAATCAACAAAGAAATGATCACTCTCTATTAGTGATTACTTTAATAAGATGAAGAAAATTGCTGATAGCTTGGCCATTGGAGGAAATCTAATTACTTCGAATTAATTGATTATGCACCTGCTTACTGGATTAGATGAAAACTATGAATCATTAGTCACAAATATACTCACTAGATTGGAAAAAAGAGAAACTTACTACTGAAGAGGTGTATTCTATGTTGCTTAGTCATGAAACTAGGTTGGAAATGAGCAAAGGAAAATCACATAATGAACCTCTGCATGATATGACAGCAAATTTTGCTCAGAAAGACCAAGGTTATAATAGATCTGGATATAATCAGAAAAATATAGGTGCTAGAAATTTTGGTGTTTATGATAACAACCAGAACATGAATACTGGTCCTGGAAGAGATGTTGTGTGTCAAATCTGTTACATTCCAGGTCATGGAGCTTATAAGTGTAAACATAGATTCAATCAAGGGTTTATTCCTAGAAACAAAGGCTTTGGTGGTTTCAGGCCAAGAGATGGAGGTCAGAATTATAGAGGATTCCCTGGAAATAATCAGAATTATTTTGGTAGAGGTTCTGGATACAATAGTTCTGCTTTTGGATATGGATTCAGACCTAACTTTCCTAGGCAAGTTGGACCTACTAGACATTTTTTTGGTTATGTTGCCTATCAGAATCCAGGATTCATGAATCCTCCAGGTGTTTTTGACTTTCCAAGTGCAAATGGTGACTATAATGGTGTTCCAACAGCAAACATGTATGCTGGAAATTATGGCATTCCTCATAATGTTTCTCCCTCTGCACAATTGGCAAACTACAGCAATGTAGCTGATCTAGCCTAGTACCTTGACTCTTGAGCAACAAATCACATTGCTCAAGATGCAGGTATACTTTCTACGTACTCAACTTACTATGGCCTTGAAAAACTACATGTAGGAAATGATATGGGGCTCCCTATTCATAATGTTGGTTTTGTTGCTGTTAAAACCTTGACTACAACACCTATATACCTAAATCATGTTCTGCATGTCCTTACAATTACTAAAAACCTTATCAGTGTTTCCAAATTGCTTGATGATAACAATGTTTTTATTGAGTTTTACAACCGTGTTTGTTTTGTTAAGGACAAGAATTCAAGAATCACATTGTTTAAAGGGATTGCTAGAGGAGGTCTTTATCAAGTTTCAAGCTTAAATGCAGTTTATGATAACTCCAGTTCTATGTTTCCAGTGTCAACCACTTCTGAGTCTGCTTTTAATTCAATAAGTACATGCCACCAGCTCCAATGTTTATGTTTACTTAACTAAGTTCATTTGATACTAAGTTTCATTCTTGTATGCTTGTAAATAATTCTCAAATCAATAAGAATGTCCATGTGGCTCACTTTGCTTCATATAACAAGCCTATTGATTATAGTTTACTGCACAAAAGCATGGGTCATCCAACTACTCATGCTTTAAAACAGATCATGAAATGCTTGCACTTAAATTTTATTCTTCCCAAAGATTTCAAATCACAGTTCTGTGATGCCTGTCAACTAGGCAAGTGTCATATGCAGCATTTTCCCTCTATAGAAACTTCAATCACTCAGCCCTTTGAATTACTACATGCTGACCTTTGGGGACCAGCTCCCATTACCTCTTCACAAGGTTACACCTACTATCTATCCATCCTAGATTACTACACTTGATACACTTGGATTTTTCCTCTCACTGCAAAATCCAAAATCTTGTTAGCCTTTATTGAATTAAAAAACATGATAAAAAACTGCATGAACTTAAAAATTAAATGTTTACAACTGATTGGGGTGGTGAATTCAGGCCTTTTATGTCATATCTTTCTGACCAAGGTATACAATTTAGACATCCATGCCCTTATATCCATCATCAAAATGGAATAATAGAGAGAAAACATAGGCATATTTTTGAAACATGTCTTACACTTCTTACTCAAGCTCACTTGCCACTCAAATTCTAGTGGAATGCATTCCATACAGCCACATATCTTATTAATAGACTTCCTACACTTGTTCTCAACAATCAATCACCATTTGAGAAACTTTTGCATAAACCACCAGATTATACATTCATGAAAGCCTTTGGTTGCTCTTGTTACCCCTATCTCAGACCTTACAATCATCATAAACTCCAGTTTAGAAGTGGAAAATGTGTCTTTCTTTGCTATAGCTCCCTTCACAAAGGCTATCAGTGTCTTCATCCTTCTGGCAGGGTATATATCATCAATCATGTCATTTTTTATGAGTTATCCTTTCCCTTTAAGTCGGCTGTCAATTTTTTTGTAAAATCAAATTCTAATTTTTTACAAGAGTCCGTTTCTTCAAACTCTTTTGTTTCTTTCACCTTATCACAGACTGCTGCACAACTTGATAGATCATCCTCTCAATCTGTACCTTCAGTAATTGATTTACCTTCCAACTTAAATTTATCCAACTCTGAAAATCAACCCCTGTCTCATACTCACGGTCTTATACATCATTATTCATCTTCTCAACCTATTCATCACTTATCTCCATCTTCTCAATCCACTGATGGAGATCCTATGATTACTCGATCCAAAATGAGGATATTTAAACAAAAAAAGACATATATAGTTGAATGTGATCCTAAACCAACAGAACCACTCACAGTTTCAACTGCCCTCAAAGATCCAAAATGGCTTCAGACAATGAGAGAAGAATATCAAGCCTTAGTTAATAATCAAACCTGGACACTTGTTCAGCCTACATATCCAGTCAAAGTTGTAGGTAACAAGTGGGTGTTTAGAATTAAACACAATGCAGATGGTAGTATCTCAAGGTACAAAACCAGACTTGTAGCAAAAGGTTTCCATCAAACTCAAGGCATTAATTACAATGAAACTTTCAGTCCAGTGGTGAAGGCTTCTACAGTTAAACTTGTTCTGAGTTTGGTTGTTCTTAATCACTAGTCACTGAAACAAGTTGACATTAATAATGCCTTTTTTAATGGATATCTTACTGAAGAAGTATATATGCAGCAACCTGAAGGCTTTGTGGATTAATCCAAACATGCATACATCTGTAAACTTCAAAAGGCATTATATGGTCTTAAACAAGCTCCTAGAGCTTGGTTTGATAGATTAAGAACATTATTAACTCAACAATGGGGCTTCAGAAATTCCAAGTCTGATAATTCTCTCTTTTTTTCCAAAGGATTCAATGTCATCTCTTGCTGGTATTAGTCTATGTGAATGATATTATTGCAACAGGATCAGACTCTGTACAAATTCAGCAAGTTATTACCAATCTACAGACTACATTTGCTCTAAAAGACCTTGGAGAACTGCATTTTTTTTTTTTTGGGCATTCAGGTCACCAAAACTGATACAGGTCTGCATCTCTCTCAGTCAAAATATATTGCTGATCTACTTAACAAGGTTAAGATGCAAGATTATACTCCCTGCTCAACTCCAATGGCTGCAAATGTTCCACTTACTAAAATTGACAGTGAACCTTTTGTTGATGCAACTTTGTATAGAAGCACAATTGGAGCTTTTCAGTCTGCTGCCCTAACCAGACCTGAGATAGCATTTCCAGTCAATAAACTCAACCAATTTCTAGTTGCTCAAACCATTAATCACTGGCAAGCATGCAAAAGGATTCTTAGATATCTAAATGGTACAATGCATATGGGGTTACAGTATTCTCATCAAGGTCCCTTGAACATAGACTATTTCGGTGATGTAAACTGGGCAGCTGACAGAGATGACAGAAAATCAATTAATGGGTACTGTGTTTACTTTGGCCCCAATCTGATTTCTTGGTGTTCAAAGAAACAAGGAGTAGTGTCCAGGTCCAGCATTGAATCTGAATATCGAGCTCTAGCAATGGCTGCATCTGAAGTTTTGTGGCTCAAGTCCTTCTTGACTGAAATTGGCATTTCTCTTGTCTCTACTCCTGTCATTTGGTGTGATAACCAAAGTGCAGCTGCTTTAGCAAGCAATCCTAAATTCCACTCCCGAACTAAACACATTGAGCTTGATGTTCATTTCTTGCAAGAAAAGATTGCTAATCAAAGCTTCCAAATCAGCTATGTTCATAGTTCTCATAACTCAGCTGATATCCTTACTAAAGCTTTAGCTTATCATCCTTTTCATTATCTGAGAGACAAGCTCACCCTCACGTCACTAGGCTAAGCTTGAGGGGGGATGTTAAGTATAGAGTTGAAGCTGTTGAATTAGCTAGCTAGTGACGTGTATAAGCTGTTGATGAAGCTACTGAGCTAGCTGGCTAGTGACGTGTATAAACCGAAGCTGCTGAGCTGGATTGGGTTGTTGTTCACACTAACTAAGTTGTAACAGATTATCCAGCTGGCTTGATATGATTGGAAGTCAGATTAGTTTGTTAATATAGCAAACGTTGAGCTCTGTTTTGGTAGTTAGTTTTGAGTGTAACTATAAATACTGGCTAACACGTTTTCAGTGTTAAGCTTGAATTTTAATAAAAAAGAATCAATTCTGATGAAGTTTCTTTGTTAATTTTCAATTTATTCTTTCTATAATTGTTAATTAATTAATAAGTCAATTTCTTTTTTCATTTTTTTTCTAACCCACGTAAATTAAAATTTTACGACAAGCAAAATTAAATATTTTACTATTTAAATAGATACACAGAAACTCAATAGCATACGTCACTTAAAAAATTTAATGAGCTACTTAATTTGATCACCAGTCACTTGATGTTGATATAATGAGAATAACAATAATAAAAAGAATAACTACTACTTTTAATTAAAAATAGTTAAAAAATAAAATTTTAATTTTAATTAATTCTATGTAAATGCACTTTAACCCACTCCTCACCATCTCTCAAATTTATGAGAGACCATTCTGGTAAGATTCGTACAACAGACATGTTCAAATTGAGACAAAAATACTGATGATGTGATGTACCCATCTCATGTAAATTTTCTCCCAAAATAATTTTGGTGGCCAATTGTGTACGATGTACAAATAGTCCTTATGAACAATTATATATATATTTTTTTTCTGTTTTGTTTTATAAAAATGTTTTTATCGCTGGAGAGATTTTAGAAAGGACATCTAAATGAGAAGTTAAAAGAGATGTGAAGATTTTTACTCAGAGGATATAATTTTATATGTACGTTTCTCTAAGCTAATCTCATAAATTATAATTTATTAGTTTGTGTTGCTGCACCAAACACATTATATTTATGAATATAATTACTTTATTTCTCTCACTACTTTCTAAATTTTTGTTCATTTTTTAAGGAAAAATAAAAGAAATCTCCAGTTTTCTTTTTTTTTTTTAAAACAAAAGATTATCTCACACATGCATGTCTCATACCAACTGTAATACAATTCTTTTTTTTTTCTAATTTTTTGAGC
Source organism: Citrus trifoliata (assembly GCA_018350135.1). Lineage (NCBI taxonomy): Eukaryota > Viridiplantae > Streptophyta > Magnoliopsida > Sapindales > Rutaceae > Citrus > Citrus trifoliata. The sequence goes on along the minus strand of VKKW01000352.1, from coordinate 84,366 downwards.
ATAGCCTATAAATTATATAATTTTACAAAAAAAAAATTCTGTGAGTTTGTGATCCGTACAATAATTTTACAAACTAATAGATACATGCCAGATCACTTGAGGGAAAAAAAAACTACAAATACCAATCAAGCTCACTTAACTCTTTAGTTTCCTAGGTGTCAAATATAACTTTTGGGGAAAGGTGATGCTTAATTGCTCGCTGCTGAGGATGTCGGCATACCTGAACGATTGCTCTCAGCCAGGTACTTGTAAAGTGCCGACCAGGATGATGGCAGCCCTGAACAACGGTGATAAGCCACGTCCTTGCGGAGTGCCTCCTGCATGTCTACTTCAAGTTTCATGAAGCCTGCCCTTTTTAGTTTCTGCTCTTCAGGAGTATCCTTTTCTAGGAGGGAAGCATCGGACCAATCACAATCCAAAAACTCATCAACCAATTCTAAGCAATGAGGGCGGTTGCAATACCTAAACTTATCAACCACATCTGAGCAATGAGGGAAATAGTATTGACCCGTCTCGACTGCGATCACAGAAAGTTCAGCAAATGCTCTAAGAAAATTATAAACATCCCAAATTTTTCTTAAGAAATGCTATCAACATTAAGGTGGTGTTTGTTTTTTAACTTAATGATTTAAAGTGACTTAACTTAATTAATTAAGTTAATTAAATGTGTTTGTTTTTATAACTTAGTGAGACTTTTTAGATAATTTTAACTTAATAAAATAAGCCAATTGTTTTGACTTTTTACTTAATGGAGAAATTTCAATTAAATCAATTACTTGCTAATGTCAAAAATATACATGCTTTATAATTTATTTTTCATGTCTATCCCAAAACTCACCCATAAATATTTACCCCACATAAAAATATCCATGTTTTTTCTTTCTTATATTATATACGATAAAATTTAAAATTTATGATATTTTATATATTAAAATTCTAAAATAATTATGTATTCACTTGAATATAGTTTTACTTATAAATGTTAAAATATTGTGATATTTAATATATTATTTATTTGACATTCAAATTTAATAAGGATGCAACTGTAAAAGTACATATTTTCAGCTTTTTAAGTTGAAAAAAAAAACAACTTAATACTTATTTTTCGAGATTCAGATAAAAAAACAAACATATTATTTAGATTCAAACATCATATCTATTCAAAATTCAGACTAATTCAGGTCTATTCAAATTTTAGACAAAAAGAAAACGCCACCTAGTCTATTTTTCATTTTTTATTATTTCAGTTCATCCACTGGCATTTTAAGGATATAAAATGCATTTTGCAAGGGGCGTGGGGCGTGGGGCGTGAAATTCACAAATTTTATAACTGATTAGCCACAAATGAAAGAACTGAAGAGTCTTGGATTACATAATTTATTCTCTATAGGCTTAGGGTTCTCTTATCCACAGATGTCTAGGAAATAATGAAGTAAAAGATATCTGGCTGCGGAAAACATGGCACAATCAAGTCTTGTCCCCAAATAACAAGGTCCCAGCTATCTGACTGCGGGTAAACATGGTATGGTCAAGAATCCTTAGGTAATGCTCCCATCCAGTTTTGCTTTAAATGAATTTACTTAGTTTTGTTTCAGTGAAAGCTTTATTTATTCTATATTTTATTGAATTAAGTACTTCCAAAATTTGAAACTTGATTCGAATTTGTTTTCAAAGAGATTTTATAACTGCTATTATTACCCTTTTACCACAACTGCCAATTTTAACTTCCCAATAACCTCCCTTTAAAATCAAACTAAGTTATAACTTTCTGTTTAAAGAAGCAAAATTTACGTTCCAAAAAGCTTCTGTCGGAAATGTTTATATTTTATATAAGTCCTGACTATGTTTGAAAAATTACTCTGTTTCATTTCAAAGGTTAAATGAATTTTCTGAAAATATTGCACAAAGAATTCTTTTTGTTCGTTATGAATGTTTCTACTGATTGAGTTAACAGCCAAACCCTTGTCAATTATTTTTCATAGATAGTAGCAATTATTAATTCGAAGAATGCTTCAGAAGGATTGAGCTTTCGTAAGGTTTCTAGCTAGATGTTTTAATAATTAGTCGTGTGTATTACTGATTGAAGCTTGTATTTTGGCATAGTTTTAGCAGTTGAATTCTGTTTATGTTTGTATTTAGAAGACTTCTAGAACTATTTCTTCTTCTTTTTTAATCATGGAAGAAGGATTGTAAGATTTATTTGCTTATGAGGAAGTATTGTTGTATAGTGATATGTTGATTAATTAGCTGGGCATAGTTTATGATTGAGAATGAGTTTTTCAAAATTTTGTGAAATCTATGAAAAGAGAAAGTAGATGACCTTTTGATATTTTGGAGATTTGGATTTACAAGCATTTAGTTTCGCTCAGATTCGATATGTGTTCTAAGTCCTAATTGGGTCTGGGTGTCACACCTTCAGTCCAGAGGTAAAGAATTGATCCAGTGAGATTTAGTGTTTCAAGGGTTAGGCATTGCAAACTCCTTGAAAGTTTTAAAGGACACTGATTATGTAGGCATACCTGCAACAAATGTCTTTAGTTGTATAAAGCAAGGTTCTACTATTTGTTGAGATATCAATGTACTAACAATTACGCTGTCTCTTTTTATATGTCTGATTACACCTAGCAGAGCACTATAAAGAGATTCCAATTTACTTCTAATAAAATGGAAGGAGAAACCTGGATACATGTATTATTTAATTATAAAGATAATAAGTAAATAGAAAGACGCAAAAGTTAATAAAGTATGTAAATACCTGTTTTAAGCAGAGTGAGCAGTCTCAATTGGCATCTTTTGGCTTGCTTAGAGGGCGTTTCATTCAAATCAACCTCCTTTAAGTTCCCACTTAGTCCTTTCCGACCAAATGCTGAAAGGCCAGTGGCGGTATCTGCACCTGCCATTTCCATAGCTACTCTAGCTTCAGAAGGAAACAACCTTACACAAGCCACTGCAAAATATTAAGAAGCTGTTGTGGCACTGATAGGCAAAAAAAATTTTGTACCTCATTACTTCTGGGGAAAAAAACCAAAAAAAAAAGTTTTGATGACAAAGTCTTGTGCAATTACTCATCAAAAACCAGTTCAGTGCAAACCGCCAAGCCTAGACCAGTATTCAGAATTGTCTATTCCAAAAAAGGGATCAAATCACATGACTGGCCAACAGTGTGCTCCAAGCACTGAGCCCATTTGTGTTTGAGATGCTAAGATGAAGGGACAATCGAATAGTAAAAAGAAGTGTGCTATGCACAAACTCTGAGAAGGTGATGAACTAATACCAGTAAAGAAATATCACCTCTATTTTCCAGATAGTCCAGATTCATTTGGAAAACATCATCTATCACCTCTGATGACATTGCCAAGTTCCCAGACGTGGAGTTCGTTGTCATATCTCTCTCAAGGACATCAATGCATAACCAGTCTTTGTTAGTTTCCTGCCTCTGCTTTGTAGCTTCAATATAATCCTTTCGCCTTGTAATTCTCCGACAGATTGCTACAGCTGTTTGCCCATCTGGTGTAGTCTCTGATGAGCATGCTCCCTTGCTCAGCAGAGCCACCATCACTTCTGGCTCCTTACGCCTTGCAGCCACATGAAGCACCGTACGTCCTCTTGCATCCTTAAGATTGATATCAGCCAAGCCCATATTGTGCACTTCCTTAAAAACCTTAGGGTTGCAGTAGGCAGCAGCATAGTGCAGAGCATAAGCATCATCTAAAGTGACTTTATATTCATTCAGAAGAAGATTCAGCAGTTCAAAATCATCAGAGTCCAACGCCTTGTGGATTCTTCTGACTCTCTTTTCATGCATAGGATCCACTTCTTTTATGTTAGCTTCAGACTCCTGGTTAGATTTGACCCGGAGTGATTTGATTTGACTTGAAACTTCATCAGGAAGCTCTTTCTCGAGACAAATATTGTCAATATTTGACCTTGCAATTCTCTGGATGCAGAAAGAACAGAGCGGGTACAGTCGGCACTGCAAGGCAGCTACGAGAATTGGAATTACATCTTCCACAAGAGCCTCCCGAACCACCTTCAGAAGCCAATCCTACACGGACAGATAGAGCTTTGATTCAGAATAATATATTCAAAATTCAAATACCTCGCAGTGGGTAATTATTGGTAAATATCATAAAGCATATATAAAATGCTACACGGACGTATAGAGTTTTGATTCAGAATAATGTATTCAAAATTCAAATACTTAAAGGGGATAATCTGTGCAGGAAAATAACAATGTGGGGGAAAATCAATGCCATGCTTATCGAACCTAAATGCCGGTGGACCAATGTTCAGAGACATAAGCTCACCTACACAAGATGTTATTCTACAGCATTAATGATTTGCTAGGTTATAACCCGGACGGGAAAAAGAGTCTTTTGCATTCACTGCTGAGATTGGAAGCATGAGAGAACTAACTATCAAGATAGTGAGAAAATACGGATAAAACAACCTAAATAACAGAACAATCAAGCCAGCGCATGAACTGACACCCACCAAACTGAAAATTGGCGGCAAGTAAAATTTTCTCCAGAAGAAACCTTCCAATGCTAGTCTCCAATAGACCATTTCATAATCAGGCAATTTAATAAAAGTGAGACGAGTGTATCGACAAAGGAAAGGTGAAGTTTGTCAAAGTTCCAATATACAGATGTAGATAACATATCATCCACTAGAAATGTAGGCGCCATTGTTGGACAGTAAGTAACAGCTAGACATCCTTGAAGGCTTGAACAAATCTATGAAGCCTACAGACAGGAGTGACAATTTTCCTTGGTTCGAAACTCAACGCAAAAGCTTTTTGTGATAGGATAGGTGCACTTATCAAATTCAGACTCATGTAATCTATATACCTTTTTGGTTAGTTTTTATCATTCTTGCGTGTCAGTGTCAGCAAGCATTGATTCCTAGAGTTCACTGCCCATCATCATCATCTTTGTCTCTTTCAAAATAAAACAGCAGATTCTTTGGCTCTTTGCAAGTCACAACTGAAATTGATTTCAATCCCACATATGTTAAAACTATACCAATAAGCATAAATTTAAGCAATACAAGTAGCGGGGAAGCGCAACTACCTCATAAACCGAAACGACCTCTGTCATCTTAAAAGCAGCAGAAGCATATATCGACTCAATAACATAATTAATAGCAGGAGGGCAAACAAGATGAACACAAGTATCATCAACACACGTGAACACTTCTGAAGGAGGTGCCTTACGCATTCCAGTGTAAAGATAATGCAAGATATCATTAAAAGCTTCATATCCAACCTTCCTATAAGGCACCAAATCAGTCATAAGATACTTGGGTTTCCCCTCACTCACAGAACTATCACTGCTCAAATGAAAAAGCCAATGGAAAAAACGACTGCGTGCAGACAATATGCTGCGATTAACTGCCACTGATTTGCCGTCAACAACGATCTCAGCATCAAGCAATGGCTCTTCAGGATTGCTGCTTTGCCTCCTTAAGTTCAAATTATCAAGATCAAAAGGGCCTGTCGATTGATTAGTAGACCAACAAGTCGGATATGATGAGACAAAACTCAAAGATGCTGACTTTTCGTTTGCATTTTCCATGATAATATCAAGAAAGAATAATATCAATCATAACGAAAGGCTTATGACTGAAGCTTGAATCGTGATCGACCTGCTTGATTATAATATGAAAGGTTGACCCAAGTTCACCCGTCGTAAAGGTGTAATTTCAGTTTCCTCCCCTGAGGTTAGGTGTATCTCCAGTATGATAGAAAGTATCAGCGTATCTCCACCCCCCACCCCCAATTGTTTGTTGACAACTGAAACGACAAAGATACCCCTCACGCTAAAATCAAGAACTGAAAGCTCAAAATTTCGGCTGCTGTAATGTGCCTTAGCGTCAACGGGTCAAGTACTTTGCCAGCTATAAATTGTTACATTTCGAAACAAAAAATAAATAGATAGATAGAATTAAAAAAAATAAAAACACATTTCCTATTTGTTTCATTTGCTTCTCAAGTTATACACAGTATCAAAGTTGTAAACACTGGAATCAAACCATGTATTCACAAAACACAAAGGTCAAAATATATAAAACAGATCAACAACAATTTATGCGCCGCGTTGAAAGTTCTCTCATCTAGGACTGGCAAGCACCCGAATGGCTGGATCACCAACAACAATTTATGAGCCAGTGTGTCTTGGTTTCACTGAATTGCTGGATGATTAGCTTTGTCTCTGAAGCTGAAATTTTCACCTACAAGATCTGAGAAAATAATTAAATGAAGTAATATGACATACAATAAATTCAACAAAATAAAAAGGACAAATTGAACTATTTAGCAATGTTGCAATTACCAAATCAGTAAGCAGAACAATTACTTGGGAAGACTTTTGACTTGTCTAACCCAAAATTGTACCCAGTTCTACACTCTACTATGAATCTTATGAAGCCAAACTTAGTTTAACCTAACAACACTATTAACTCAGTTAAAAGAAACCGCTGAGTCTTCGTAATATAGAGTCTAAGTCCTTCTATAATAAAGTATGCTCTGATACCAAAATAAAAAGATAAAAACACAAAGGATGATTATATTACTGGAAAAGAGAATACAAGATTTCACCCAAGTATTCTTCACTTAGACTCTATATTACAAAGACTCCAAGACTCGATGAAATTTAAGGAAAAAAAATTGATAAAACTAAAAGTAACTTATAATAGTCTATTGCAGCCGCATACAAAACATGAAGGTCAATAAACATGGGTCTATTTTCTTGACCCTACCAAGTTTTGGATTCAAAATCACCATATTATGATAATAATTTGCTGTGATTCCTGGGACATAATATGTAGCAGCTTATATGTTGGCAATCATAGTCAAAGATGGTTGTCAAACATCCTCGCAAATCAAGAAGCTAATATCGCACTACATTGACATATATCAGTTCTTTGACATAAAGCTATTGAATGTTATACACTCTAATCCCAAGTCCTGAAACATAAAACAAAAGTTCACTTCACACACTCATAAAACTAGACGGCTACAGAAAAGGAGAATAGACATTGGATATAGGTCAATAAACTACTAACCTAATTAATGCACATGAAGGAATCTATTAGAGCTAGTTGTATAGCCCTTACCAGAGAACTCACAGAAGCATTCAATTTCCTAAAAGTAGATAACTTCAAACATAAACATTTTGATAGGCAGCAATACACATAAAATAGCTTCACTTGCCATTAAGTAATATGCTAGTATTGACTTACAAGATAGCAACTGATGATTCATTCAGTTGCACATACATATCCCTAAAGTCTTAACTTTCAAATCAGATTGCTGCTTATTCCTTTATTTAGAAACACATACGATGGTGATTAATCTAGATCTCTACGATGCCATTCAATTTTCATATTCTCATAATCATAAATTCATTTTTAAGAATATCAACTCCACTATTAAGAACACAAGCTTGATCAAACAATACTATTAGCTCATAAGCTCATCAATTGGATAAATAAAGTCACAATAACAATGCGAGCAGGTGCTTCAATAAATTAACAAACCCATTTTCATTTTAATTAATAAAAAAACACCAGCAGTAGAGCAACTTCTTCAACACATCAACAATCCCACTTTCATTTTAATCAACAAACAACACCGGCAACAGAGCAGATTCTTCGACAAACTAATAAACCCATTTTCATTTTTAAATAACAAAATAATGCCCAATCACTGATTTCTAACGTGCAAAGAGTTTTTTCAAAGACTAACCTTGCACGCGATTGAGTGACAGTCGCCTCTAACGCCGACCGCAGGCGACACTCACTCGGCGCCATTACCCTTGATTCATCAACTGTTCTTTTCTTATACGATTCTCTGAGCTAAAGTTGCAGGATTACGGTTGATTTGTTTATCTTCAAAGCATTTAGAGATGGAGTATGTGTGTGTTTTGGTTAGGTGAAGAGACTCGTATTTGTTATGGATCGATTTGATGACAGAGAAGACTTGTAGTTTCTTCCATTAACAATATGAAACGGTATACAAACGGCTGGGGAGAAAAGTGGGACATACGCTATTACTTTCTATTAAAATGGAGATACGCCAAACTTCAGGGGAAGAAACTAAAAATTACCCGTCATGAAGGTAGCAGGGCAATCATATTAATAAAAGTAGAGTTTTGAGTACCATACATCATTCAAAGCCCATCTTTTAAGCTCATGAGAATCAGACTTTGTATATAGCCATTGGTAAATTTTTCAATTTTAGCCGTAATTTTTTAGCCGTAAATTACCCGTTATGATACATGAAGTACTATTTTTATCTTCAATTTGAAAATAAATATAACTGACTAAGAAGATTATATTAGAATAAATTTTTAAAAAGGTTTGGCATTATACTATTCAAGTTGAGACTGTTTACAATTTTGTATTATGAAAAACACTATAAACACCGATGGTTAAATAAAATTTTGAATTATTAAAATATTCATAATTAAGTTTACTATGAGTGACAAGCTTGTATATATATGACAATTCAAAAAATATTTATACAAATTTATGTTCATTTGACTTAAAATTATTTTATCATAAATCCTGATTGTGTTAATTTCCACATTCATAAACGTTCATTAATCTCAATTTACATTTTTCTTTTCGATAATTACCATAAATATATACAAAATAAAATAATGATTTAGTGAACGATAGTCTTCATTGAGCTATCTGGTTAATACATAATTTAAAAATTATTTTACAAAGACTGGAACTTCAAAAGGGCACGCTCTCGAAAAATCTGTATATCCATCTATCTCAAAGAACATTAATGTCACCTTAACCAATTTCTGTAGGAAAATTAGTACTGTAAGATATACTTACAAATGCTTCTTTTCATTCTCTTTTTTTTTTCTCTCCCCATCCTGAAACAAGTTACGAATGACTTAAATTGCAGATGAAGATATGGAGAATTTTTTTTTAAGAAAAAAAAGCTATATTATAAACTGAATTAAACAGATAAAATAAACAAATAATTAACTGACATAACTTTCCTCTCTAAAATTACAAAATTCTTTGTCATTTAGTGCATTGCATGCCAAATACCAGGGAAAATACAACAACGCAAGCTTGAAGTTCCTCTGCTATTATACAACATAGCCATAACATAGGCTCGAAGAGTATCTCTCTACAAGTAACAATCCAACTCACTAAAACTCTTTTAGTTGCCTATAAATGAATAACAAAGACAAGCAGCTAAGCATCACCTTTTCCTACCCTTACACTTTACTCCGTCCTTCGGAGAAGATGACGACGACGAGGACGTCTCAGCCATGTCCTTGTAAAATGCCTTCTTCACGTCTTCTTTAAGTTCGATGAAGCGTGCCCTTTTGAGTCTCTGCTCTTTAGGAGTACCCTTTTTCTAGGAGGGAAGCATCGGACCAATCACAATCCTAAAATTTATCAACCACTTCTGAGCAACGAGGGAAGTAGCGTCGACCTGTCTCCACTGCAATCATAGAAGGTTCAGTAAATGCTCTAAGAAAATGTCTCTAGTGGTGCAAAGGTTCTAACAGTTTGTCGAGATATCAATGTACTAAAAATTAACCTCTCTCTTTTGATACAAAAATCACAAATTGTAAAGGTACAAAAACTAATAAGGTATATGAATACTTGTTTTAAGCAGAGCTTGCAGTCTTAATTGGAGTCTCTTGGCTTGCATAGAGGGTGTTTCATTCAAATCAACCTCCTTTAAGTTCCCACTTGATCCTTTTGATTTTGATGCTGAAAGGCCAGTATAAAAATTGGTGGCATCTGCATCCGCTCTATCCGTAGCTACTCTAGATTCAGAAGGAAACAACAACCGTGCAAAAGCCACTGCAAAACATTAAGAAGCTGTTATGGCGCTCATCCGCGACAGGGGAAAGAGTACTGACAACAAAGATTGGGCTGTAACACTGAGACTAAATCCTTGCGCAATTATTTATTAGAAACTGGTTTAGTCCAGATCATAAGGATGCACAATTGTCTATCCAAAAAAGTGGATGGGATCACTACAGGCTAACAGTGTGCTCCAAGCAATTAGTAGCTTGCAAAGACAAATTCAAAGCACATGCAACTTGCTTTGGAAACTGTTTTCTATGACATTCTTTTATAGGTATTGAGAATGATAAAATGGATCATTCCAGATGCTTCGGAGTTCTAGTTGCTGAAAATATTCACTTCCAAATAACAAAAATAACAGTTTATCAAAAAGTCTATGAAGGGACAAACGAACAGTAGAACCAAGTGTGCTATGCACAAACTCTGAGATCCGACCAAAACACAAAGTACAAAGTACAAAGACATCGTTGTAATAAAAATGTCATGGACAGTTGATATGGCCCTGCATAAGTTGTCGATTTAAGAAAACTGATTAAACTTTACCGATTGAGAAAGAAATGACAATTGGACTAAATGAAAATTTTCAATCACCTGTTACTCCACTCGACCCGCTGTATGTTGGAGAAACTGGAATCAGATTTAAAGTGAACAGCACACTAATCAATTGGGCAAGATCATAGACCTGAAAAGGAACACATTCTTATGGAAAACAGAGGGTATAAAATTTATAACTAATTAAATAAAAACTATGCATTCAAAATATTTTCTAGTAAATACCACCATGTGATAACGATGACAAACATACCATCGTGCAAGCAAAAATGCTACCAACAATTGAAGTGTACGGGACAAATGGATCTATTAATATATATTCCTTCAGCAACGACTCCGCCTGGCTCTGGTAAGATTTGACTTCCATGGTAGTTCCTACCGAATATACAGACGCTTCCTTGGACAATAGGTACCATAATAGGCTCCTTTATTCTAGTTCTGCGATATAATGTTTCTTCCTTTCATCTATAAAATGCGAAAAGGGGCGTTTCAATTTTTTTTTAAAAAATAAAAAAGAGAGCAAAACACTAATGTTTTGAATGAAGTAAGTACAAATTAACACGAGTTAATGTCTTGATGATGTATCTCACAAAACCATCATTCATAATGAATGCCATATGTTAGTGAGAGACTATCTTACAAACCCACCATGAAGATGGCGGCTGAATGTAACAATCAAGTGAATACATGGCCGAGCAAGTCATCTAAAATTCACGATAAATGAATAACAAAACCGGTGATGAAAGCAATTCGAGGCCAAAAATATATACATACGACGTAGAACAGAGCAGAACAGAACCGAACCAATAATATTAAACCGAAACAACACCAGAAACAGAACTGAAACAGAGTGTTTCATAAAAAATTACAGCAAAAGAGAAAAGAAAAGAAAAGAATAGCAAAAGAGTGTTTCATAATGCAAAGTTTAGTGTTGGGTACATAAAAATTATTTATGTCACCGGAAGTTGCGCGAAGGTTGAAATAAAAATAATTTGATGTTTCGCTATCGCTTTGGCCCTGCGTTATATTATATACCAGTAAAAATTTGGATTTTTTTTCCTTACTTTTAATATTTTAATGTCAATTTCTTTTTTTCTTTTTAACCCATGCAAATTAAAAGTTTACGACAAGCAAAATTAAATATTTTACTATGTTTATAGATTTATAAAAACTCCATACCATACGTCACCTAAAAAAATTTAATGAACTACTTAATTTGATCACGAGTCACGAGATTTTGATATAATTTGAATAACAATAATAAAAAGAATTACTACTACTTCTAGTTAAAATAGTTAAAAAAAATAAATTTAATTATAATTAATTCTATATAGATGCACTTTAACCCCACTCCCCACTACCTCTCAAATTGGAGAAAATTTTATGAGAGACCGTTCTAGTATGTTCAAATTTAAACTAAAATGTTGATAATATGATGTACCCACTACCCATGTCATGTAAATTTTCTCCTCAAATAACTTTAATGACCAATTTATTTCAGTTCACAAATTTTCTCCCCACTACCCATGCAAATGAAATAGTCCTTGTGAGAATTATCTATAATTTTTTTTTCTGTTTTGTTTTATAAAAATGTGTTTATCGCTGGAGAGATTCTAGAGAGGGCATCAAAATGAGAAGTCAAAAGAGGTGAGAAGATTTTTATTCAGAGGATATAATTTTATATATAAGATTCTGTAAACTAGTCTCATAAATTATAATTTATTAGTTTGTATTGCTACACCAAGCACATTACATTTGTGAATAAAATTGCTTTAATTCTCCGTCCTCTCACTACCTTCTAAATTTTTCTTCAGTTTTTTAAGGAAAAATAAAAGAAATCTCCATTTAAAAAAAAAAAAGATTATCTTAATCTCATTTATGATTTGTTAAAAAAGAAAAAAGAAAAAAAATACTCATTCATGATAACAGAGAATTTGAGATGGTAGTGCCTACAAAACTAAAAGGCAAAGTTTGTTCAGCAACTGATATGACACACACATGCATGCCTCATACCAATTGTAATGCAATTCTTTTGTTAATTTTTTAAGCAAAGCCTATAAATTATATAATTATACAAAAAAATATTCTACGAAATGAGATTGTGATCCATGCTATAAGTTCGCGCATCTTACCGGACTTGAGACAATACAATAACTTTGAAGACAAACAAATATAACTTTTAATTATGCCAGATCACTTGAGTAAAAAAAAAAGAAACTACAAATACCAATCGAGCTCACTCAACTCCTTTAGTTTTCCAGGTGTCAAATATAACTTTTAGGGAAAGGTGATGCTTAATTGCTCGATGCCGAGGATGTCGACATTCGTAAACCATTGCTCTCAGCCATGTACTTGTAAAATGCCGACTGATTGCTCCTAGCCATGTACTGGTAAAATGCCGGCCAGGATGATGGCAGCCCTAAACGACGGTGATAAGCCACGTCCTTGCAGAATGCCTCCTGCACGTCTGCTTTAAGTTTCTCGTCGTCCATTTCTGGGGTGGAAGGATTGTTCAAATCCAAGTCGTCCATTTCTGGGGTGGAAGGATTGTTCAAATCCAAAAAGCGATCAACCACTTCTGAGCAATGAGGGAAGTAGCGGTCACCCGTCTCGACTGCGATCACAGAAAGTTCAGCAAATGCTCTAAGAAAATTATAAACATCCCAAGTTTTTCTTAAGAAATGCTATCGGCATTAAGTCTGTTTTCCATTTTTTATTATTTCAGTTCAACAACTGGCAACTTAAGGATATAAAATACATTTTGCAAGGGGCATGGAGCATGAAATTCACAAATTTTATAACTAATTAGCCAAAAATGAAAGAACTGAAGAGTCTTGGATTACGGAATTTATTCTCAATAGGCTTAGGGTTCTCTTATCCACAGATGTCTAGCTGCGGAAAACATGGCACAATCAAGTCCTGTCTCCAAATAACAAGATCCCAGATGTCTGACTGCGGGTAAACATAAGAACCCTTATGTAATGCTCCCATCCTTTTTTGCTTTAAATGAATTTACTTAGTTTTGTTTCAATGAAAGCTTTATTTATTCCTTATTTTATTGAATTAAGTACTCCTAAAATTTGAAACTTGATTTGAATTTGCTTTAAAAGAGATTTTATAACTGCTATTACCCTTTTCCCGCAACTGCCAATTTTAACTTCCCAATAACCTCCCTTTAAAATCAAACTAATATATAACTTTCTGTTTAAAGAAACAAAATTTACATTCCACACAGCTTTTGTCTGAAACGTTTGTGTTTTATATAAATCCTGACTGCGTTAGAAAAATTACTCTGTTTCATTTGAAAGGTTAAATGAATTTTCTGAAAATATTGCACAAAGAATTCTTTTTGTTCGTTACGAATGTTTCTACTGATTGAGTTCATAGGTGACTCCTTGTCAATTATTTTTCACAGATGGTAGCAATTATAAATTTGAAGAATGCCTCGAAAGGATTGAGCTTTCGTAAGGTTTCTGGCTAGATGTTTTTAATAATTAGTCGTATGCATTACTGATTGAAGCTTGTGTTTTGGCATAGTTTTAAACAGTTGAATTCTGTTTATGTTTGTATCTAGAAGACTTCTATTAGTATTTTTTTCAAATCATGTAAGAAGGATTGTAAGATTTATTTGCTTATGAGGAAGTATTGCTCTATACTGATATGCTGAATAATTAGCTGTGCATAGTTTATGATTGAGAATGAATTTTTCAAAATTTTGTGAAATACATGAAAAGAGAAAGTAGATGACTTTTTGATATTTTGGAGATTTGGATTTACAGGCATTTAGTTTCACTCAGATTCGATATGTGTTCTAAGCCCTAATTGGGTCTGGGTGTCACACCTTCGGTCTAGAGGTAAATAGTTGATCCCGTGAGATTTAGTGTTTCAGGGGTTAGGCATTGCTAACTCCTTGAAAGTTTTGATGGACACTGATTATGTAGGCATACCTGCAACAAATGTCTTAACTGGTATAAAGAAAGGTTCTACCATTTTGTTGAGATATCAATGTACTAACAATTACCCTTTCTCTTTTGATACATCTGATTACACCTAACAGAGCACTATAAAGAAATTCCAATTTACTTCTAATGAAATGGAAGGAGAAACCTGGATACATGTATTAGTTAATTATAAAGATAATCAGTAAATAGAAAGGTGCAAAAGTTAATAAAGTATATAAATACCTGTTTTAAGCAGAGTTAGCAGTCTCAATTGGCGTCTCTTGGCTTGCATAGAGGGCGTTTCATTCAAATCAATCTCCTTTAAGTTCCCACTTAGTCCTTTCTGACCTAATGCTGAAAGGCCTGTGGCGGTATCTGCACCTGCTATTTCCATAGCTACTCTAGCTTCAGAAGGAAACAACCGTACAAAAGCCACTGCAAAATATTAAGAAGCTGTTATGGCAGTCATCCAGGATAGGCATAGATTTTTTTTGTACCTCATTACTTTTGGGGCAAAAAAACCAAAAAATAAAAGTTTTGATGACAAAGTCTTGTGCAATTATTCATCAAAAACCAGTTCAGTGCAAACCGCCAAGCCTAGATCAGATGGATTCAGAGTTGTCTATTCCAAAAAAGGGATCAAATCACACGACTGGCCAACAGTGTGCTCCAAGCAATGAGCCCATGTGTGTTTGAGATCCTAAGATGAAGGGACTCACAAACTCTGAGAAGATGATTTACTAATACCAGCAAAGGAATATCACCTCTATTTTCCAGATGAATGGACAAACAAACAGTAGAAAGAAGTGTGCTATGCACAAACTCTGAGAAGGTGATGAACTAATACCAGTAAAGAAATTATCACCTCTATTTTCCAGATAGTCCAGCTTCCTTTGGAAATCATCATCCATCACCTCTGATGACATTGCCAAGTTCTCAGACATGGAGTTCCTTCTCATCTCTCTCTCAAGGACATCAATGCATAACCGGTCTTTGTTAGTTCCCTGCCCCTGCTTTGTAGCTTCAAGATAATCCTTTCGCCTTGTCATTCTCCGACAGATTGCTACAGCGGTTTGCCCATCTGATGTAGTTTCTGATGCGCATGCTCCCTTGCTCAGCAGAGTCACCATCACTTCTGGCTCATTACGCCTTGCAGCCACATGAAGCACCGTACGTCCTCTTGCATCCCTAAGATTGAGGTCAGCCAAGCCCATATTGAGCACTTCCTTAAAAACCTTAGGGTTGCAGTAGGCAGCAGCATAGTGCAGAGCGTAAGCATCATCCAGAGTGACATTAGATACATCCAGAAGAATCTTCAACAGTTCAACGTCATCAGAGTCCAGCGCCTTGTGGATTCTACTGACTATTTTTGCATGCATGGGATCCACTTCTGCTATATTAGCTTCAGACTCCTGGTTAGATTTGACACGGAGTGATTTGATTTCTCTTGAAACTTCATCGGGAAGCTCTTTCTCGAGACAAACATTGTCAAGATTTGACCTTGCAATTCTCTGGATGCAGAAAAAACGAAGCTTGTTCAGTTGGCAATGGAAGGCAGCCACGAGAATTGGGATTACATCTTCCACAGGAGCATCCTCAGTCATGTCCCAAAACAAATCCTACACGGACAGATAGAGTTTTGATTCAGAATAATATATTCAAAATTCAAATACCCCATAGTGGGTAATTATTGGTAAACATCATAAAGCATATATAAAATGCTACACGGACAGATAGAGTATTGATTCAGAATAATATATTCAAAATTCAAATACTTAAAGGGGATAACCTGTGCAGGAAAATAATAATGAGGGGGAAAATCAGTGGCATGCTTATTGAACCTAAATGCCGATGGACCAATGTTCAGAGACATAAGCTCGCCTACAAAAGATGTTATTCTACAGCATTAACAATTTGCTAGGTTGTAGCCTGGACAGGAAAAAAGAGAATCTCTAGCATTCGCGTTCACTGTTGAGCTTGAAAGCATGAGAAAACTCAGTATCAAGTGAGTGAGAAAATACAGATAAAACAACCTAAATAACAGAACAGTCAAGCCAGAGCATGAGCTGACACCCACCCAAATGAAAATTGGTGGTCAAGTAAAATTTTTTCCAGAAGAAACCTTCCAATGCTAGTCTCCAATAGACCATTTCATAATCGGGCAACAAAGGAAAGGCGAAGTTTGTCAAAGTTGCAATATACAGATGTAGAATAACATATCATTCACTAGAAATGTAGCACCATTGTTGGACGTTAAGTAACAGCTAGACATCCTTGAAGGCTTGAACAAATCTATGAAGGCTACAGACAGAAGTGACAATTTTCATTGGTTAGAAACTCAACGCGAAAGCTTTTTGTGATAGGATAGGTGCACTTATCAAATTCAGACTCATGTAATCTATACCTTTTTGGTTAGTTTTTATCATTCTTGGGAGTCAGTGTCAGCAAGCATTGATTCCTAGAGTTCGCCGCCCATCATCATCACTTTTGTCTCTTTCAAAATATAACGACAGACTCTTGCAAGATAAGACGAAGTTTTGGGCTCTACGGTATCTACACTTTTTAATAAGCTAATTTTGGATCTACTACAATTCCTAATATTGGGAACCACCGAAGTTGCTTCACAACTGAAATTGATTTCAATCCCATATATGTGCATAAATTTAAGCAATACAAATAGCAGGGAAGCACAATTACCCCAAAATAAACAACGCGGTTTTTCATCTGAAAAGCAGCGGAAGCATACATCAACTCAATAGCATAATTAATAGCAGGAGGGCAAGCATCATGAGCACAAGCATCATCAACACACGTGGACCCTTCTGGAGGAGATGTCTTAACCCGTCCAAAGTAAAGATAATACAAGGTATCATTGAAAGCTTCATATCCAACCTTCCCATGAGGCACCAAATCAGTCAAAAGATACTTGGGTTTCCCCTCACCGACAGAAGCATCATTTCTCAAATTAAAAAGCCGATGAAAAAATTGACTGCGCTCAGACAATATGCTGCGATTAACTGCCACTGATTTGCCCTCAACAACAATCTCAGCGTCAAGCCATGTCTCTTTGGGATTGCTGCTTTGCCTCCTTAAGTTCAAACTATCAAGATCACAAGTGCCTGTTGATTGATTAGTGGACCAACAAGTCGGATATGATGAGAGAAAACTCAAAGATGCTGACTTTTCGTTCGCATTTTCCATGAGACCATCAAGAACCATATTCAAACTGATTCTGTATGTTGACTGTTTTGTTGACTACTGAAAACTCAAAGATCCGATTTCCCCCCTGATTGCTTGTAGACTGTTTTGTT
Organism: Citrus trifoliata; assembly: GCA_018350135.1. Classification (NCBI taxonomy): domain Eukaryota; kingdom Viridiplantae; phylum Streptophyta; class Magnoliopsida; order Sapindales; family Rutaceae; genus Citrus; species Citrus trifoliata. Next base: position 66,713 of record VKKW01000352.1, on the reverse strand, counting down.
GACCGTTTGTTGACTACTGAAAAGACAAAGATACCCCTCACGCTAAATCAAGAACTGAAAGCTCAAAATTTCGGCTGCTGTGATGTACCTTAGCGTGGAAGGGTTAAGTACTTTCGAAATGACAACGCCACGGACAATGACATTACCGAGTCATTAAAATAATAATAATAATAAATTAAATACAATTAAGTATACAACTCTATTACTTTGCCGGCTATAAATTGTTACATTTCCAAACAAAAAATAAATAGATAGATAGATTAAAAACATAAAAACACATTTCCTGTTTGTTTCATTTGCTTCTCAAGATATACAACACACTCTTTCACAGCTCAACTTTTAATTGAATTTCAAAGTTTTAAACACTGGAATCAAACCATGTATTCACAAATCACAAAGGTCAAAATATATAAAGCAGATCAACAACAATTTTTATGCGCCGCGTGTGTCTTGGTTTCTTCACTGAATTGCTGGATGATTAGCTTTGTCTTTGAAGCTGAAATTTTCACCTACAAGATCTGAGAAAATAATTAAATGAAGTAATATGACATACAATAAATTCAACAAAATAAAAAAGGACAAATTGAACGATTTAGCAATGTTGCAATTACCGAATCAGCAAGCAGAATAATTACTTGATAAGACTTTTGACTTGTCTAACCCAAAATTGAACCAGTTCTACACTCTACTATGAATCTTATGAAGCCAAACTTAGTTTAACCTAACAACACTATTAACTCAGTTAAAAGAAACTGCTGAAATAACTGAAATTTAGGGGGGGGGGGGGAACTTGATAAAACTAAAAGTAACTTATAATAGTCTATTGCAGCCGCATACAAAACGTGAAGCTAAATAAACATGGGTCTATTTTCTTGACACTACCAAGTTTTGGATTCAAAATCACCATATTATGATAATAATTTGTTGTGATTCCTCAGACACAATATGTAGCAGCTTATACGCTGGCAAACACAGTCAAAGATGGTTGTCAAACATCCTCGCAAATCAAGAAGCTAATAAAGACCATATCGCACTACATTAACATATATCACTTCTTTGATATAAAGATATTGAATGTTATACACTCTAATCCCAAATCCTGAAACAAAAAACAAAAGTTCACTTCACGCACTCATAAAGCTAGACGGCTACAGAAAAGGAGAATAGACATTGGATATTGGTCAATAAGCTATTAAGCTAATTAATGCACATGAAGGAATCTGTTAGAGCTAGTTGTATAGCCCTTACCAGAGAACTCACAGAAGCATTCAAACATAAACATTTTGATAGGCAGCATGTTGCGGACCGCCCAATTCGCTAGCCTAATTTGCCCACCAAGAGCCCAAGACAAAGCCAAGAGTGCTAGCTTGGCCCAAATTCCGGAAAGTTCTAGGCAACTCTAGCACATTGAGCTTGTAAATACTCTAGAATTCTCTTTACAATTCCAGCACATGTAATTAGCTAGGAAGTGGTAGAATTCTCTAGAATCCCTAGAGTTTGGCAAGCATCCTCTATAAATATGGGATGGCATTAGGCATTTGTTAAAAAACAACAACAACAAGCTTATAGCAAGCAACTCAAGCATTCTTGTAATCTCTCTTTTGTGCAATACAAGTTTTCTTATTCGGCTCCATTGCTCTCTTCTCTAGTTCGAGAAGCTCAAGGTTTACTTAGCAACATTCGGCAAAGTTGTCTAAGTGTCGCACGGGTTAGCTGCGCAAAACACTCATCCCGTGACAAGTGGTATCAGAGCTAAGGTTTGCACGCACGCAAGTTAGCTCACGAGCAATGGTCAACCCTTCGAACGTAGCACAAGAGGGTGTTGTTGGTGTGGATGTTCCACCGGAACCAAGCCGCGGCCGAGAGGGAGAACGCGCCCAAGGCAAAACTCGCGGCAAGTTCAAGGCCCCATCCGTGGATGTGTTGGAGCCTCGAGTGACTACTCTCGAAATCGCATTGTCCGCCGCTCAAGACAACCTTGAGGGATTAGAGGAACGAGTGGACAGTCTCGAGGGTGAATACGCCGAGTTCACGGTGGCAACGAAAGCCCTCATCCAAGAGCAAGCGAACACTCTTCGAGGTGAGTTTCATTCTTTTCATGATGAGTTGCTTAAACTTCGTAGCTTTGTTCAGGATGAACTACGCGCTGTCCGTGCGGAAGTGGATGAAGTCCGCTCGGATTGGGCATGGCACAAGCGCACACTCTCCGCTAGTCCAGCTTCCACAAGCACGAGTGATGTGCACCGCATTGACGTGCCAAAGCCCGACACATACAATGGCACACGCAATGCCACAATCGTGGACAACTTCCTATTTAGGCTTGATCAATACTTCGATGCCATGGGTGTCCGAGATGATGCATCGAAAGTGGGCACAACACCCATTTATCTTCGAGGCGATGTACAACTATGGTGGCGTCGCAAGTATGGCGAGATGGGCAAGGGCATTTGCACCATCGACACTTGGGCCGACTTTAAGCAAGAACTCCGAAAGCAGTTCGCTCCAAGCAATGCGGAAAAGGAAGTGCGAGCGCGCTTACGTCGCCTCAAGCAAACGGGTAGCATTCAGGACTACATCAACGAGTTCACTACCCTTATGTTGGAGATAAGCGACATGTCCGACAAGGATTCGCTCTTCTACTTCCAAGATGGCCTCAAGGATTAGGCCAAGACCGAGCTCGATAGGCGGGGTGTTCAAACACTTGACGACGCCATCGCCGTTGCGGAATCGCTCACCGAATACTCTACCCAATCCAAGGACAAAAAGGCCAACCAAGGCAAAGGTGGGGAAGAGAGTCGCAAGGACAAGGGCAACAACCGCAAAGATTGGGGGCAGAAAAAGCCGCCTAGCAACAAGAGCGGGCAAGGAAAATCGGAGGGCAAGAACGAGGCGCCAAAGCCGCGAAGCCCATGCTTCATATGCAACGGTCCTCATTGGGTACGCGACTGTCTGGAGAAGAGGTCGCTTAATGCTCTCGCAGCCCAGCTTAAGAGCAACCTCACAATGTCCACGGAAGAACCCTAACTCAACATAGGTTTTCTCCAACGCCTCGGCGCACTCAATCGCCAATAGCCCACACTTGTCAAGAAAAGGCTCATGTATGTAAGCACGAAAATAAACGGCCAGTCCGTCCGCGCGCTGCTAGACACGGGAGCAACACACAATTTCGTGTCCGTAGACGAGGCCAAGCGCTTAGGCCTCAAGGCCACTAAGGAAGGAGGCACGATGAAGGCTGTGAACTCACCCACTAAGCCAATTACGGGAATCGCACAAGGCGTGCACATTACACTCGGTACGTGGAGCGGAAAGCTTGACTTCTCCATCGTCCCCATGGATGACTTCAAGATGGTCCTCGGCATGGAATTCTTCGACCAAGTCCATGCCTTCCGGCTGCCCGCTACGAATTACCTAAGCATCCTCGACGGGAGTAAGGCATGCATAGTTCCCACGGAAGGAGGCAAGTCTGAGGAGAAGACACTCTCCGCCATGCAATTCAAAAGGACTTTCAAGAAGGACTCAAGCTTCTTGGTCTCCATTCGGGAACTAAACGAGGAAAGAAATAGCGGAATCTCGCCAAGCCAAGTCCCTTCGCGAATTCAAGCCGTCCTCAATGAGTACAAGGACGTAATGCCTCCGGAACTTCCGAAGAAGCTCCCACCTCGACGAGAGGTCGATCATGCAATCGAGCTGGAACAAGGCGCGAAGCCACCAGCCTTGGCGCCCTAACGCATGGTGCCACCCGAACTAGAGGAGTTGCGGAGATAACTCAAAGACTTGTTGGATACAGGCTACATTCGCCCCTCAAAGGCCCCATTTGGCGCACCGGTCCTCTTCCAAAAGAAAAAAGGATGGATCGCTGTGGATGTGCATCGACTATAGGGCGCTCAACAAGATCACCATAAAAAACAAGTATCCGATTCCCTTGATCGCGGACTTGTTCGACCAGTTTGGCAAAGCACGGTACTTCACCAAACTTGACTTGCGCTCCGGGTACTATCAAGTGTGCATCGCCAAGGGAGACGAACCGAAGACGACGTGCACAACAAGGTACGGGGTCTTTCGAATTCCTTGTGATGCCTTTTGGCCTTACTAATGCACCCGCCACATTTTGCACGCTCATGAACAAGGTACTCCAACCATTCCTCGACTGCTTTGTGGTCGTGTACTTGGATGACATCGTGGTGTATAGCACCACACTCGAGGAGCATGCCCAACACTTGCGACAAGTCCTCCAAGTACTCCGAGACAACGATCTCTTCCTCAAGTTGGAGAAGTGCTCGTTTGCCCAACAAGAAGTGGAGTTCCTTGGCCACAAGATTGCGGGCGGGAAGCTCATGATGGAGAATGCTAAAGTGAAGGCCATCCTCGAATGGGAGCCTCCCTCGAAAGTGCCCGAGCTTCGCTCATCCTTGGGCTGGTGAATTACTACAGCCGTTTCATCAAGAGCTACTCAGCGAAAGCGGCCCCCTTGACGGATTTGCTCAAGAAAAACAGAACGTGGCATTGGTCCGAAGAGTGCCAACGCGCATTCGAGGAATTGAAGAAGGCAATTTCGGAGGAACCAGTCCTCGCTCTTCCGGACCACACTAAACCCTTCGAAGTTCAAACGGATGCCTCAGATTTCGCCATAGGTGGAGTCCTCATGCAAGAAGGCCACCCCATAGCGTTCAAGAGTCGAAAGCTAAACGATACGGAACGCCGCTACACGGTGCAAGAGAAGGAGATGACTGCAATAATACATTGCTTGCGGGTGTGGCGACACTACTTGCTCGGCTCTCACTTCACGATTATGACGGACAATGTAGCGACGAGCTACTTTCAAACACAAAAGAAGTTGAGTCCGAAGCAAGCAAGGTGGCAAGACTTCCTTGCGGAATTCGACTATCGGCTCGAGTACAAACCAGGCAAGGCCAATGTCGTTGCGGACGCTCTAAACTGCAAGGCCGAATTGGTAACACTTAGCATGAGCCAACCGAAGTCCGACCTTGTCTCACGCATCAAGGAAGGCCTTCAACAAGATCCGCTAGTAAAGGATTTGCTGGAGAAGGTGCTCGAGGGAAAGACAATGCGCTTTTGGCAAGAGGAAAGCATCCTCCTCACCAAGGGAGATCAGCTGTTTGTGCCAAGGTGGGGAAACTTGCGGAAGGAAGTTATCAAGGAGTGCCATGACTCCAAGTGGGCTGGTCACCCAAGAATCGAGCGCACCACCGCACTAGTCCAAGCCTCGTATTTTTGGCCACACATGAGAGACGACATCGAGGCATATGTGCGAACTTGTCTTGTGTGCCAACAAGACAAGGTGGATCATCAACTTCCAGCGGGATTGTTGGAGCCGCTACCACTAGCAACAAGGCCATGAGAAAGTGTCTCCATGGACTTCATCACATTGTTGCCCAAGTCCGAAGGTTGCGGAAGCATCATGGTCGTTGTCGACTGATACAGCAAGTACGCCACATTCATTGCCGCACCAGTCGATTGCAAAGTGGACGAGGCAGCTCGCCTATTCATCAAGCACATTGTGAAGCTTTGGGGAGTTCCAAAGAGCATTGTGAGCGACCGAGACCCTCAGTTCACTGGGCGTTTTTGGACAGAGCTCTTCAAGATGTTGGGGATCGATCTCAAGTTGTCGACAAGCTTCCACCCCCAAATGGATGGGCAGACCGAGCGCATCAATGGTCTCCTCGAGATGTACTTGAGGCATTATGTGAACGCTCATCAGTGGGATTGGGCGAAGCTACTTAACATCGCCCAATTTTCTGATAACTTGCAGCGAAGTGAGGCTACGGGCAAGAGTCCGTTCGAGATCATCATGGGATTCCAGCCTATGACTCCCAACGCCATAGCTTCAACTTATGGAGGGAAGAGCCCCGTGGCACATAAGCTCGCCCGCGAATGGCACGAGGAAGCGAACATCACGCGAGCCTACCTCGACAAAGCCGCGAGGAAAATGAAGAAATGGGCGGATACAAGGAGACGGCATGTGGAGTACAAGGAAGGTGATCAAATCATGATCAAGCTCTTACCCCAACAATTCAAGACATTGCGGAAAGTCCACAAGGGGTTAGTGAGGCGCTACAAGGGACCCTTCCGAGTTGTACGACGTGTGGGCAACGCTCGTATCAACTTCAACTTCCGCCAAGACTTAAGATCCATCCGGTCTTCCATGTGAGCCTTCTCAACCCATACCACCGAGATGTGGAAGATCCAAGTCGTGGAGAATCAAGGGGCGCGCCAACTGCCATTGTCACCGCGTTCGACAAAGATGTGGACTACATCCTTGAGGATCGTGAATCGTGTGGTTTCGAGGAGAGGCGTACTAGCGCATAGTGAGTACTTGGTGAAGTGGAAAAATCTCCCCGAGAGCGAGGCCACATGGGAACGTGAAGATGATTTGTGGCAATTCGCTGAGCACATCCAACGCTTCAAGCACGAGAGTGCGACGAGGACGCCGCGAGCTTAGGTGGGGGAGGATGTTGCGGACCGCCCAATTCGCTAGCCCAATTTTCCCACCAAGAGCCCAAGACAAAGCCAATAGTGCTAGCTTGGCCCAAATTTCGGAAAGTTCTAGGCAACTCTAGCACATTGAGCTTATAAATACTCTAGAATTCTCTTTACAATTCCAGCACATGTAAATAGCTAGGAACTGGTAGAATTCTCTAGAATCCCTAGAGTTTGGCAAGCATCCCCTATAAATATGGGATGACATTAGGCATTTGTTAAAAAACAACAACAACAAGCTTAGAGCAAGCAACTCAAGCATTCTTGTAATCTCTCTTTTGTGCAATACAAGTTTTCTTATTCGGCTCCAATGCTCTCTTCTCTAGTTCGAGAAGCTCAAGGCTTACTTAGCAATATTCGGCAAAGTTGTCTAAGTGCCGCACGGGTTAGCTGCGCAAAACACTCATCCCGTGACAAGCAATAAACATAAAATAGCTTCACTTGCCATTAAGTAATATGCAACTGATGATTCATTCAGTTTCACGTACATATCCCTAAAGTCTTTAAGTAATGTTTGACATATGAAGTACGATTTTTATCTTCAATTTGAAAATAAATATAACTGACTAAGACGACTATAATAGAATAATATTTTGAAAAGATTTAGCATTGTACTATTAAAGGTGAGACTGTTTATAAATTACAATTTTGTATTTCGAAAAACACTATAAACACCGATGGTTGAATGAGATTTTGAATTATTAAAATATTCATAATTAAATTTACCGTTAGTGACAAACTTGTATATATATGACAATTCAAAAAATATATATACAAACTTACACTCATTTTTTTGATATTTTGTTTCTTTCAGTTGTACTAACCCAGTCCATGCAACACCTACGTTAATATAGAATATCAAATTTCAAGAGAAAATTGGTAATTTGCAAATTTTGATTTTTTCTTTTCTTAATTATTATTATATGGGTATTGTGCACCTTAAGTCACACATTTATTATATTATAAATTTAATATTTAATATTTACAATTAAAAACTTATTTTTTCCTTCTAGAGAGTAATGAGCTACAAATTTTTGTATAAAATTTTTATTAAAATTCTGCATATATGTCATTCATATCCATCCATTTCTAATTTCAATTTCGACGAAAAATTTGCATATCTATTCATCTCAAAGACCATTAATGTCATCTTAACCAATTTCCGTAGGAAAATCACTACTGTAAAATATACTATTTTCTTTTTCTTTTCTTTTTTTTCTCTCTCTCCTCCCTGAAAGAAGTTACAAATGACTTAAATTGCAGATGAAGAAATGAAGAATTTTTTGGAAAGAAAAAAAAAAGCTATGCAAACTAGGGATGGCAAAATCCGGGTCCGGGTCCGGGTTTAGCCTTTCCAGATCCGAACCCGGATATCATTTTCTTTTCCCGGACCCGGATTTTAACCCGGATTTTTTCACCCGGGTCCGGGTTCAACTCGGAAAAATCCGGGTTTCCGGATCAATGAATCAATCTCAATTTCTAAAATTCTAAAAATAAAAAATTAATACATTTCCAAGCAATAACACATCTAGATTAATCAATAAAATTAATTAAAAAATAATATTAAAATTAGATATCCGGGTCCGGGTTCCGGATGTCTGGGTTCCGGATGTCCGGGTTCCGGATGTCCGGGTTAACCTAAACCCAGACCCCGACCCGGATATATCCGGGTTATTAAAATTTATTCCGGACCTGGATTTTTTTACTTTCCGGTACGGGTTCAACCCGGCTCGGATTATCCGGGTTCATCCGGGTCCGGGTTATTTTGCCATCCCTAATGCAAACTGAATTAAACAGACAAAATAAATAAATAATTAACTGGCATAACTTTCCCCTCTAAAATTAGAAAATTCTTTGTCATCTAGTGCATTACATGCCAAATACCGGGGAAAATACAACAACGCAAGCTTGAAGTTCCTCTGCTATTATACAACATGGCCATAACATAGGCTCGAAGAGTATCTGCTTACAAGTAACAATCCAACTCACTAAAACTCTTTTAGTTGCCTATAAATGAATAACAAAGACAAGCAGCTAAGCATCACCTTTTCCTACCCTTACACTTTACTCCTTCCTTCGGAGAAGATGACGACGACGAGTATGACTACAAACCTGAGCGATTTTTCTCAGCCATGTCCTTGTAAAATGCCTTCTTCACGTCTTCTTTAAGTTCCATGAAGCGTGCCCTTTTGAGTCTCTGCTCTTTAGGAGTACCCTTTTTCTAGGAGGGAAGCATCGGACCAATCACAATCCTAAAATTTATCAACCACTTCTGAGCAACGAGGGAAGTAGCGTCGACCTGTCTCCACTGCAATCATAGAATGTTCAGTAAATGCTCTAAGAAAATGTCTCTAGTGGTGCAAAGGTTCTAACAGTTTGTTGAGATATCAATGTACTAAAAATTAACCTCTCTCTTTTGATACAAAAATCACAAATTGTAAAGATACAAAAACTAATAAGGTATATGAATACTTGTTTTAAGCAGAGCTTGCAGTCTTAATTGGAGTCTCTTGGCTTGCATAGAGGGTGTTTCATTGAAATCAACCTCCTTTAAGTTCCCACTTGATCCTTTTGATTTTGATGCTGAAAGGCCAGTATAAAAATTGGTGGCATCTGCGTCTGCTATATCCATAGCTACTCTATAGCTTCAGAAGGAAACAGCAACCGTGCAAAAGCCACTTCAAAACATTAAGAAGCTGTTATGGCACTCATCCACGACGGGCGAAAGAGTATGGACAACAAAGACTGGGCTGTAACACTGAGACTAAATCCTTGGGCAATTATTTATTAAAAACTAGTTCAGTCCAGATCATATGGATGCACAATTGTCAATCCAAAAAAGTGGATGGGATCACGAGAGGCTAACAGTGTGCTCCAAGCAATTAGTGGCTTGCAAAGACAAATTCAAAACACATTCAACTTGCTATGGAAACTGTTTTCTATGACATTCTTTTATAGGCATTGAGAATGATAAAATGGATCATTCCAGATGCTTTGGAGTTCTAGTTGCTGAAAATATTCACTTCCAAAGAACAAAAATAACAGTTTATCGAAATGTCTGTGAAGGGACAAACAAACAGTAGAACCAAGTGTGCTATGCACAAACTCTGAGATCCGACCAAAACACAAAGTACAAAGACATCGTTGTAATAAAAATGTCATGGACGGTTGATATGGCCCTGCATAAGTTGTCGATTTAAGAAAAATGATTAAACTTTACCGATTGAGAAAGAAATGACAATTGGACTAAATGAAAATTTTCAATCACCTGTTACTCCACTCGACCCGCTGTATGTTGGAGAAACTGGAATCAGATTTAAAGTGAACAGCACACTAATCAATTGGGCAAGATCATAGACCTGAAAAGGAACACATTCTTATTGAAAACAGAGGGTATAAAATTTATAACTAATTAAATAAAAACTATGCATTCAAAATATTTTCTAGTAAATACCACCACGCAGTAACGATGACAAACATACCATCGTGCAAGCAAAAATGCTACCAACAATTGAAGTGTACGGGACAAATGGATCTGCTAATATATATTCCTTCAGCAACGACTACGCCTGGCTCTGGTAAGATTTGACTTCCATGGTAGTTCCTACCGAATATACAGACGCTTCCTTGGACAATAGGTACCACAATAGGCTCCTTTGTTCTAGAGCTGCGATATTATGTTTTTTCCTTTCACCTATAAAATGCAAAAAGGGCATATCAAAAAGGAAAAAAAAAAGCCAGAAAAACACTAATCTTTTAGATGAAGCAAGTACATGTTAATACAAGTTAACGTCTGTATGATGTATCTCACAAAACCATCATTCATAATGAATGCCATATGTTAGTGAGAGACTATCTTACAAACCCACCATGAAGATGGCAGCTGAATGTAACAATCAAATGAATACATAGCCAAACAAGGCATCTAAAATTCACGATAAATGAATAAAAATTCCGGTGATCAAAGCAATTCGAGGCCAAAAATATATACATATATACATACAACAGAGAACAGAGCAGAACAGAACCCAAACAATAATATTAAACTGAAACAGAGCGTCTCATAAAAACTTACAGCAAAAAAGAAAAGAAAAGAAAAGAAAAGAAGGATGTGTGAATGAATAACAAAAAAACAAGAATGATACATGCAAAGTTTAGTTTTGGGTATGTATGTACCTGAAACAGAGAAAAATTATGTCACCGGAGGTTGCGCGAAGATTGAAATAGAAACAATTTGATGTTTCGCTATCGTTTTGGCCCTGCGTTATATTATATACCAGTAAAAATTTGGATTTTTTTTCCTTATTTTTTAATATTTTAATGTTAATTATTAGTATTATAATAATATTATATCTTTATTATAAAGCATTGGATTCGAATTCGTGCTCGAAAGGGCCAGAGGTAACGCACGAAGCCAATCTGGAGACCTTTTCGCGAGAGTTTTCTCCCACAACTACAAGTCTAAAATTTTCTATTTATTCTTTCTATAATTGTTAATTAATTAATAAGTCAATTTCTTTTTTTAACCCATAAAAATTAAAATTGTACGACAAGCAAAATTAAATATTTTACTATTTATATAGATTTATAAAAACTCCATACCATATATCACTTAATTTGATCACCAGTCAACTGATTTTGATATAATTGGAATAACACTAATAAAAAGAATAACTACTACTTTGAGTAAAAATAGTTAAAAAATCAATTTTATTTTGATTAATTCTATGTGGATGCACTTTAATCCACTCCCCACTAATCCACTATCTCTCAAATTGCAGAAAGTAATGCCTACAAAATTAAAAGGCAAAGTTTGTTCAGCAACTGATATGTACACATGCATGTCTCATACCAACTGTAATACAATTCTTTTTTTCTAATTTTTAAGCATAGCCTATAAATTGTATAATTAAAAAAATATATTCAATGAAATGAGTTTGTGATCCATGCATGTGTACATATCACAAACTAATTGATACATACCAGATCACTTGAGGCAAAAAAAACTACAAATACCAATCGAGCTCACTAAACTCTTTTAGTTTCCCATGTGTCAAAAATAACTTTTAGGGAAAGGTGATGCTTAATTGCTCGATGCCGAGGATGTCGGCATACCTGAACGATTGCTCTCAGCCATGTAATTGTAAAATGCCGACCAGGATGATGGCAGCCCTAAACGACGGTGATAAGCCACGTCCTTGCAGAATGCCTCCCCCGTGTCTACTTTAAGTTTCATGAAGCTTGCCCTTTTGAGTTTCTGCTCTTCAGGAGTACCCTTTTCTAGGAGGGAAGCATTGGACCAATCACAATCCAAAACCTCATTAACCACTTCTGAGCAATGAGGGAAGTAGCGTTGACCTGTCTCGACTGCGATCACAGAAAGCTCAGCAAATGCTCTAAGAAAATTATAAACATCCCAAGTTTTTCTTGAGAAATGCTGTCGGCATCAAGTCTGTTTTCCATTTTTTATTATTTCAGTTCATCCACTAGCATCTTAAGGATATAAAATACATTTTGCAAGGGGCATGGGGCATGAAATTCACAAATTTTATAACTAATTAGCCACAAATGAAAGAACTGAAGAGTCTTAGATTACAGAATTTATTCTCAATAGGCTTAGGGTTCTCTTATCCACAGATGTCTAGCTGCGGAAAACATGGCAAAATCAAGTCTTGTCTCCAAATAACAAAGTCCCAGATATCCGACTGCGGGTAAACATGGTATGGTCAAGAACCCTTACGTAATGCTCGCATCCTGTTTTGCTTTGAATGAATTTACTTAGTTTTGTTTCAATTAAAGCTTTATTTATTCTTTATGTTATTGAATTAAGTACTCCTAAAATTTGAAACTTGATTTGAAGTTGTTTTAAAAGAGATTATAACTACTATTACCCTTTTACCACAACAGCCAATTTTAACTTCCCAATAACCACCCTTTAAAATCAAACTAATGTATAACTTTCTGTTTAAAGAAGCAAACTTTACGTTCCAAAAAGCTTCCGTCGGAAACATTTATGTTTTATATAAATCCTGACAGTGTTTGAAAAATTACTCTGTTTCATTTGAAAGGTTAAATGAATTTTCTGAAAATATTGCACAAAGAATTCTTTTTGTTGGTTATGAATGTTTCTACTGATTGAGTTAACAGCTGAACCCGTGTCAATTATTTTTCACAGATAGTAGAAATTATTAATTCGAAGAATGCTTCTGAAGGACTGAGCTTTCGTAAGGTTTCTGGCTCTATGTTTTTAATAATTAGTCGTATGTATTACTAATTGAAGCTTGTGTTTTGGCATAGTTTTGTTAGGAAATTGAGTTTCCTCCCAAGATCACTCTAAGTAATTTGTCAAGCAACAAATTAATAGAAAAAATTAAATGGAGAATACACCAATCACACAACACAAGATTTACGTGGAAAACTCTAAATCTGGAGAAGAACCACTACCGTTGTCAAAAGTCAACCAGAGAAAAAATATTCACTATGTGGAAAATTATTACAACCACACTCTGAGAAATAATTTTCTCTCACCCAATCCCCAAATACATAATCTTGAGAAATATCCTTTAACAAAGCAAACCCGTAACACCTATATTGAGGAGTCAAATACTCCTACAATATAACTACATGCTTAAGAACATTTCTCTCTCTCAATTTCTCACCAAAACTTGGATTGCTTCTCTGAGATTTGGGATACAAAAATAAGGAGGAGCACTCCTCTATTTATAGCCAAATTATGGCTTCCTTTTCTTCCTTTTTTTTCTTCTTTCCATGGGCGGCACATACCTATTTTCCTTTTTCAATGGCTAGCCACCCATCATCTTTGAATTCAAAGATGGTTGTTCAACCACCCACCATTTTGACACTTTTTTTTTAAAATCAATTTTCAACAAGTTTTAGCAGTTGAATTTTGTTTATGTTTGTATCTAGAAGAGTTCTAGAAGTATTTTTTTTAAATCATGTAGGAAGGATTGTAAGATTTATTTGCTTATGAGGAAGTATTGCTGTATACTGATATGCTGATTAATTAGCTGTGCCTAGTTTATGATTGAGGATGAATTTTTCAAAATTTTGTGAAATACATGAAAAGAGAAAGTAGATAACCTTTTGATATTTTGGAGACTTGGATTTACAAGCAGTTAGTTTCTCTCAGATTCAATATGCGTTCTAAGCCCTAATTGGGTTTGGGTGTCACACCTTCGGTCCAGAGGTAAAGAGTTGATCCCGTGAGATTTAGTGTTTCAAGGGTTAGGCATTGCTAACTCCTTGAAAGTTTTAAAGGACACTGATTATGCAGGCATCCCTGCAACAAATGTCTTTAGTGGTATAAAGAAAGGTTCTACCATTTTGTTGAGATATCAATGTACTAACAATTACCCTTTCTCTTTTGATACATCTGATTACACCTAACAGAGCACTATAAAGAGATTCCAATTTACTTCTAATGAAATGGAAGGAGAAACCTGGATACATGTATTATTTAATTATAAAGATAATCAGTAAATAGAAAGGTGCAAAAGTTAATAAAGTATATAAATATCTGTTTTAAGCAGAGTTAGCAGTCTCAATTGGCGTCTCTTGGCTTGCATAGAGGGCGTTTCATTCAAATCAATCTCCATTAAGTTCCCACTTAGTACTTTCCGACCTAATGCTGAAAGGCCTGTGGCGGTATCTGCACCTGCTATTTCCATAGCTACTCTAGCTTCAGAAGGAAACAACCGTACAAAAGCCACTGCAAAATATTAAGAAGCTGTTATGGCAGTCATCCAGGATGGGCATAAAGTTTTTGGTACCTCATTACTTTTGGGGGAAAAAAAAGTTTTTTATTACAAAGTCTTGTACAATTATTCATCAAAAACCAGTTCAGAGGAAACCACCAAGCTTAGATCAGATGGATTCAGAATTGTCTATTCCAAAAAAGGGGATCAAATCACATGACTGGCCAACAGTGCCCTCCAAGCAATGAGCCCATGTGTGTTTGAGATGCCAAGATGAAGGGACTCACAAACTCTTGAGAAGATGACTTATTAATACCAGTAAAAGAATATCACCTCTATTTTCCAGATGAAGGGACAAACAAACGGTAGAAAGAAGTGTGCTATGCAGAAACTCTGAGAAGGTGATGAACTAATACCAGTAAAGAAATATCACCTCTATTTTCTAGATAGTTCAGCTTCATTTGGAAATGATCATCCATCACCTCTGGTGACAGTGCCACGTTCCAAGACATGGAGTTCCTTCTCATCTCTCTCTCAAGGACATCAATGCATAACCGGTCTTTGTTAGTTTCCTGCCTCTGCTTTGTAGCTTCAATATAATCCTTTCGCCTTGTCATTCTCCGACAGATTGCTACAGCTGTTTGCCCATCTGATGTAGTTTCTGAGGCGCATGCTCCCTTGCTTAGCAGAGTCACCAGCACTGCTGGCTCCTTACGCCTTGCAGCCACATGAAGCACCGTATGACCTCTTGCATCCTTAAGATTGAGATCAGCCAAGCCCATATTGAGCACTTCCTTAAAAACCTTAGGGTTTCAGTAGGCAGCAGCATAGTGCAGAGCGTAGGCATCATCTAAAGTGACATTAGATTCATCCAGAAGAAGCTTCAACAGTTCAACGTCATCAGAGTCCAGTGCCTTGTGGATTCTTCTGACTCTTTTTTGCATGCATAGGATCCACTTCTGCTATATTAGCTTCACACTCCTGGCTAGATTTGACACGGAGTGACTTGATTTCACATGAAACTTCATCAGGAAGCTCTTTCAGGAGACAGACATCATCAAGATTTGACCTTACTACTCTCTGGACACGGTGAGAGCGGAGCGGGTTGAGTTGGCAATGGAAGGCAGCCACAAGAATTGGAATTTCATCTTCCACAAGGGCCTTCTCAACAAAGTTCAGAAGGCGACGCTGCACGGATAGATAGAGTTTTGAGTTAGAATACATTAAGAACATCATAAAGCATATATAAGAATGCTCCTTTCCTTCAATATGCTGCTTCAAGGGGGATAATGTGGGAAAGAAAATCTTAACAAGGAGAAAAATAATGCCATTGCCAACTATAAGTTTCTATTTATTCTTTGTATAATTGTTAATTAATTAATAAGTCAATTTCTTTTTTCTTTTTTTCTTTTTTAACCCACGTAAACTAAAATTTTAGGACAAGCAAAATTAAATATTATACTATTTAAATAGATTTATAAAAACTCCTTACCATACGTTGCTTAAAAAAATTAATGAACTACTTAATTTGATCACCAGTCACTTGATTTTGATATAATTGGAATAACACTAATAAAAAGAATAACTGCTACTTTTAGTTAAAATAGTTAAAAAATAAATTTTATTTTAAATTAATTCTATGTAAATGCACTTTAACCCAATTCCCACTATCTCTCAAATTGGAGAAAAATTTATGAGAGACCATTCTAGGAAAATTCGTACAAGGAACGTATGTTCAAAATTAGACAAAAATACTGATAATGTGATGTACCCATCTCATGTAAATTTTCTTCTCAAATAACTTTAATGTCCAATTATGTATTATGTACAAAAGAAATGGTCCTTATGAACAATTATATATAATTTTTTCTGTTTTGTTTAATAAAAATGTGTTTACCGTTGGAGAAGTTCTAGAAAGGGCATCTAAATGAGAAGCGAAAAGAGGTGTGAAGATTTTTAATTAGGGGATATAATTTCATATGTAAGAGTCTGTAAACTAATCTCATAAATTATAATTTATTAGTTTCTGTTACTGCACCAAACACACTATATTTATGAATATAATTGCTTTATTTCTCCATCTCTCAATACTTTCTAAACTTTTCTTCATTTTTTTAAGGAAAAAAAAATCTCCAGTTTTCTTTTTTTTTTTAAAAAAAAAGATTATCTTAATCTCATTTATGATTTGCTTAAAAAAAAGAAAAAAAAACTCATTTATGATAATAGAAAATTTGAGATAGTAATGCCTACAAAATTAAAAGGCAAAGTTTGTTCAGCAGCTGATTTTGGCATACACGTGCATGCCTCATACCAATTGTAATTAGGGATGGTAAAATCCGGGTCCGGGTCCGGGTTTAGCCTTTCCGGTTTCGGACCCGGACGTTATTTTCTTTTTCCCGGACCCGGATTAAAACCCGGTTTTTTCCATCCGGGTCCGGGTCCGGGTTCAACCCGGAAAAATCCGGATTTCCGGATTCCGGGTTTTGAACCCGGATCAATAATAAAATTTCAATTTTCACAAGTTTGATTGCGACAGGAGGTGGTGTCATTTATTTTACTTTTGTTAGTGGAGGCAGGCAACCAATTAATCAGCAGGGTAACAACCATAATTCATTAATTTATTTATATGATTGAAATCACAAGTTTGATTGCGACAGGAGGTGGTGTCATTTACTAGCTTTTTCTATTGATTTCAACAGTAAAAGGAAATGTAATTTCACAAGTTTCTTGAACCCAACCTTGCCGAGAGTTGTTTGACTTGCTTGCGGGACAGCGGAAGGCGGAAGGCGGAAGGCGGAAGGCGGAAGCAGCAGCGGCGGCACAGCTAGGGTTTGTCTTGTTTGGGTAAATCGCGATTTGTGTGTTTGAGACTTTGAGTTGCGAGTTTGCGACTTGCGATTGCGAAATAGAGTTAGGTTTTTTTTTGTTTGTATTTATATTTATTAATAAATATAATTAAAAATAATATTAAAAATAAATCCGGGTCCGGGTTCCGGATACACGGGTTATCCCAAACCCGGACCCGAACCCAGATTCATCCGGGTTATTAAAACCCATTCCGGATCCGGATTTTTTCCTCTCCGGTACGGGTTAAACCCGGCCCGGATTATCCGGGTTCGTCCGGGTCCGGGTTATTTTGACATCCCTAATTGTAATACAATTCTTTTTTTCTAATTTTTTGAGATTAGCCTGTAAATTATATAATTTTACAAAAAAATATTATATGAAATGAGTTTTTGATCCATACTAACGTTTGCGTGTCCCACTGGACATGAGACTACCAATCGAGCTCACTAAATTCTTTTAGTTTCCCAGGTGCCAAATATAACTTTTAGGGAAAAACCATGGGAAACTAAATGAATGCCTAGCTTGCGCATACATTGCATGATTCAACTAACGATTTTCTGGCATTAGATGACATATTTCACATATCATTACTTTAGAATAGTAACATTATTGCATGATCATGCGCTGTAAACTATAAATCTCCTCTAATGTTTCACGCAGACACTATGCGTGATAATCTAACAGTAATATCAAATGATTGAATGTTCACCAAACCAAACCCTCAGCGAGACTTGCATGATCTCAACTACCAAATCAACAAAACGTAAAATTATATTCAAGAACATGCAATTTCATTGATTAATTTCTCTAGTTCAAAATAATATATACTATGTTCCTTTTTAGCAATAATACCACATCACGTCGGTCGAAATTCTTTGCTTTTATAGCAACTAAAACCATCTCTCGATCGTCCTTAGACAACTACCAACTAATTGGGATCATGATTAATTATTTAATTAAAAAAAATGCTGTCATAATTAGCGAGATATGAGATTACAATAAATTGAAGTCAACACATGGCATGTTAATAGGGAAACAAAGTCAATCACCTAAATAACAGCCGTAATTTTGCTCGATGCCGAGGATGTCGACATACCTGAACGATTGCTCTCAGCTCGACATACCTGAACGATTGCTCTCAGCCGCCAAGTACTTGTAAAATGCCGACCAGGATGATGGCAGCCCTGAATGACGGTGATAAGCCACGTCCTTGCAGAGTGCCTCCTGCATGTCTTCTTTAATTTTCATGAAGTATGCCCTTCTGAGTATCTGCTCTTCAGGAGAACCCTTTTCTAGGAGGGAAGCATCGGACCAATCACAATACAAAAACTCATCAACCACTTCTGAGCAATGAGGGGAGTAGCAATCAATAAACTCAGCAACCACTTCTGAGCAATGAGGGAAGTAGAGGTGACCTGTCTCGACTGCGATCACAGAAAGTTCAGCAAATGCTCTAAGAAAATTATAAACATCCCAAGTTTTTCTTAAGAAATGCTATCGGCATTAAGTCTGTTTTCCATTTTTTATTATTTCAGTTCAACAACTGGCAACTTAAGGATATAAAATACATTTTGCAAGGGGCATGGAGCATGAAATTCACAAATTTTATAACTAATTAGCCACAAATGAAAGAACTGAAGAGTCTTGGATTACGGAATTTATTCTCAATAGGCTTAGGGTTCTCTTATCCACAGATGTCTAGCTGCGGAAAACATGGCACAATCAAGTCCTGTCTCCAAATAACAAGATCCCAGATGTCTGACAGCGGGTAAACATAAGAACCCTTATGTAATGCTCCCATCCTTTTTTGCTTTAAATGAATTTACTTAGTTTTGTTTCAATGAAACCTTTATTTATTCCTTATTTTATTGAATTAAGTACTCCTAAAATTTGAAACTTGATTTGAATTTCCTTTAAAAGAGATTTTATAACTGCTATAACCCTTTTCCCACAATTGCCAATTTTAACTTCCCAATAACCTACCTTTAAAATCAAACTAATATATAACTTTCTATTTAAAGAAGCAAAATTTACATACCACACAGCTTTTGTCTGAAACGTTTGTGTTTTATATAAATCCTGACTGCGTTAGAAAAATTACTCTGTTTCATTTGAAAGGTTAAATGAATTTTCTGAAAATATTGCACAAAGAATTCTTTTTGTTCGTTACGAATGTTTCTACTGATTGAGTTCACAGTTGACTCCTTATCAATTATTTTTCACAGATGGTAGCAATTATTAATTTGAAGAATGCTTCGGAAGGATTGAGCTTTCGTAAGGTTTCTGGCTAGATGTTTTTAATAATTAGTCGTATGCATTACTGATTGAAGCTTGT
Source organism: Citrus trifoliata (assembly GCA_018350135.1). Lineage (NCBI taxonomy): Eukaryota > Viridiplantae > Streptophyta > Magnoliopsida > Sapindales > Rutaceae > Citrus > Citrus trifoliata. The sequence goes on along the minus strand of VKKW01000352.1, from coordinate 47,318 downwards.
GTTTTGGCATAGTTTTAAATAGTTGAATTCTGTTTATGTTTGTATCTAGAAGACTTCTATTAGTATTTTTTTCAAATCATGTAAGAAGGATTGTAAGATTTATTTGCTTATGAGGAAGTATTGCTCTATACTGATATGCTGAATAATTAGCTGTGCATAGTTTATGATTGAGAATGAATTTTTCAAAATTTTGTGAAATACATGAAAAGAGAAAGTAGATGACTTTTTGATATTTTGGAGATTTGGATTTACAGGCATTTAGTTTCACTCAGATTCGATATGTGTTCTAAGCCCTAATTGGGTCTGGGTGTCACACCTTCGGTCTAGAGGTAAAGAGTTGATCCCGTGAGATTTAGTGTTTCAGGGGTTAGGCATTGCTAACTCCTTGAAAGTTTTGATGGACACTGATTATGTAGGCATACCTGCAACAAATGTCTTAACTGGTATAAAGAAAGGTTCTACCATTTTGTTGAGATATCAATGTACTAACAATTACCCTTTCTCTTTTGATACATCTGATTACACCTAACAGAGCACTATAAAGAAATTCCAATTTACTTCTAATGAAATGGAAGGAGAAACCTGGATACATGTATTAGTTAATTATAAAGATAATCAGTAAATAGAAAGGTGCAAAAGTTAATAAAGTATATAAATACCTGTTTTAAGCAGAGTCAGCAGTTTCAATTGGCGACTCTTGGCTTGCATAGAGGGCGTTTCATTCAAATCAATCTCCATTAAGTTCCCACTTAGTCCTTTCCGACCTAATGCTGAAAGGCCAGTGGCGGTATCTGCACCTGCTATTTCCATAGCTACTCTCGCTTCAGAAGGAAACAACCGTACAAAAGCCACTGCAAAATATTAAGAAGCTGTTATGGCAGTCATCCAGGATAGGCATAAATTTTTTGGTACCTCATTACTTTTTGGGGAAAAAAAAAGTTTTTTATTACAAAGTCTTGTACAATTATTCATCAAAAACCAGTTCAGTGCAAACCACAAAGCCTAGATCAGATGGATTCAGAATTCTCCATTCCAAAAAAGGGGATCAAATCACATGACTGGCCAACAGTGTGCCCCAAGCAATGAGCCCATGTGTGTTTGAGATGCTAAAATGAAGGGACTCACAAACTCTTGAGAAGATGATTTACTAATACCAGTAAAGGAATATCACCTCTATTTTCCATATGAAGGGACAAACAAACAGTAGAAAGAAGTGTGCTATGCACAAACTCTGAGAAGGTGATGAACTAATACCAGTAAAGAAATATCACCTGTATTTTCTAGATAGTCCAGCTTCGCTTGGAAATGATCATCCATCACCTCTGATGGCATTGCCAAGTTCTCAGACATGGAGTTCCTTCTCATCTCTCTCTCAAGGACATCAATGCATAACCGGTCTTTGTTAGTTCCCTGCCCCTGCTTTGTAGCTTCAAGATAATCATTTCGCCTTGTCATTCTCCGACAGATTGCTACAGCTGTTTGCCCATCTGATGTAGTTTCTGATGCGCATGTTCCCTTGCTCAGCAGAGTCACCATCACTTCTGGCTCATTACGCCTTGCAGCCACATGAAGCACCGTCTGTCCTCTTGCATCCTTAAGATTGAGACCAGCCGAGCCCATATTGAGCACTTCCTTAAAAACCTTAGGGTTGCAGTAGGCAGCAGCATAGTGCAGAGCGTAAGCATCATCCAGAGTGACACTAGATACATCCAGAAGAAGCTTCAACAGTTCAACGTCATCAGAGTCCAGCGCCTTGTGGATTCTTCTGACTATTTTTGCATGCATAGGATCCACTTCTGCTATATTAGCTTCAGACTCCTGGTTAGATTTGACACGGAGTGATTTGATTTCACTTGAAACTTCATCAGGAAGCTCTTTCTCGAGACAAGCATTGTCAAGATTTGACTTTGCAATTCTCTGGATGCAGAAAGAACGGAGGTGGTTCAGTTGGCAATGCAAGGCAGCCACGAGAATTGGGATTACATCTTCCACAAGAGCCTTCTCAACCAAGTTCAGAAGCCAAAGCTACATGGACAGATAGAGTTTTGATTCAGAATAATATATTCAAAATTCAAATACCCCATAGTGGGTAATTATTGGTAAACATCGTAAAGCATATAAAAAATGCTACATGGACAGATAGGGTTTTGATTCAGAATAATATATTCAAAATTCAAATACTCGAAGGGGATAATCTGTGGAGGAAAATAATAATAAGGGGGAAAATCAGTGCCATGCTTATTGAACCTAAATGCCGATGGACCAATGTTCAGAGACATAAACTCGGCTACACAAGATGCTATTCTACAGCATTAATGATTTGCTAGGTTATAGACTGGACGGGAAAAATAGAATCTCTCGCATTCACTGTTGAGAGCTTGAAAGCATGAGAGAACTAACCATCAAGTGAGTGAAGAAAATACGGATAAAACAACCTAAATAACAGAACAGTCAAGCCAGAGCATGAACTGACACCTACCCAAATGAAAATTGGTTAGAAACTCAACGCAAAAGCTTTTGTGATAGGATAGGTGCACTTATCAAATTCAGACTCATTGATTCTTGGGGGTCAGTGTCAGCAAGCATTGATCCCTAGAGTTCGCTGCCCATCATCATCACTTTTGTCTCTTTCAAAATAAAACAACAGACTCTTGCAAGATAAGACGAAGTTTTGGGCTCTACGGTATCTACACTTCTTAACAAGCTAATTTTGGATCTACTACAATGCCTAATATTGGGAACCACCAGAGTTGCTTCACAACTGAAATTGATTTCAATCCCATATATGTTAAAACTATACCAAGAAGCATAAATTTAAGCAATACAAATAGCAGTGAAACACAATTACCTCTAAACGAATAACGAGTTTTTTCATCTGAAGAGCAGCAGAAGCATACATCAACTCAATAACATAATTAATAGTAGGAGGGCAAGAAACATGAACACAAGCATCATCAACACACGCGGACACTTCTGGAGGAGGTGCCTTAAGCTTCCCAGTGTAAATATAATGCAAGGTATCATTGAAAGCTTCATATCCAACCTTCCCATGAGGCACCAAATCAGTCAAAAGATACTTGGGTTTCCCCTCACTGACAGAACCATCATTTCTCAAATTAAAAAGCCGACGAAAAAATTGACTGCGCTCAGACAATATGCTGCGATTAACCGCCACTGATTTGCCCTCAACAACAATCTCAGCGTCAAGGGACGGCTCTTCAGGATTGCTGCTTTGCCTCCTTAAGTTCAAATTATCAAGATCACAAGTGCCTGTTGATTGATTAGTGGACCAACAAGTCGGATATGATGAGAGAAAACTCAAAGATGCTGACTTTTCGTTCGCATTTTCCATGATACCATCAAGAACCATATCCAAACTGAATCTATATATATATATATCAAGAAAGAATAGTATCAATCACAATGAAAGGCTTATAACTGAAGCTTGAATCGCGATCTACGTATGTGATTTAAAGATGAAAGTTTTGACCCAAGTTCAAAGGTCGCGAAGAGGTAATTTCCAGTTTTCTCCACTATGATAGAAAGTATCAGCGTATATCCGATTCCCCCGGATTGTTTGTAGACTTATTTGTTGACCGTATGTTGACTACTGAAAAGACAAAGATACCCTTCACGCTAAAATCAAGAACTGAAAGCTCAAAATTTCGGCTGCCGTAATGTGCCTTAGCGTGGAAGGGTTAAGTGCTTTCGAAATGACAAAACATCATGGACAATGACATTACCGAGTCATTAAAAATAATAATAATAATAATAAATTAAATACAAATATACGACTCTATTACTTTGCCAGCTATAAATTGTAACATTTCCAAACAAAAAATAAATAGATAGATAGATTAAAAAAATAAAAACTCATTTCCTGTTTGTTTCATTTGCTTCTCAAGTTATACAACACACTCTTTCATCAATCAATGACAGCTCAACTTTTAATTGAATTTCAAAGATGTAAACACTGGAATCAAACCATGTATTCACAAATCACAAAGGTCAAAATATATAAAGCAGATCAACAACAATTTATGCGCCGCGTTGAAAGGTTTCTCATCTAGGACTGGCAAGCACCTGAATGGCTGGATCACCAACAACAATTTATGAGCCACTGTGTCTTGGTTTCACTGAATTGCTGGATGATTAGCTTTGGTCTTTGAAGCTGAAATTTTCACCTACAAGATCTGAGAAAATAATTAAATGAAGTAATATGACATACAATAAATTCAACAAAATAAAAGGACAAATTGAACTATTTAGCAACGTTGCAATTACCAAATCAGTAAGCAAAACAATTACTTGATAAGACTTTTGACTTGTCTAACCCAAAATTGCACCCAGTTCTACACTCTACTATGAATCTTGTGAAGCCAAACTTAATTTAACCTAACTAACACTATTAACTCAGTTAAAAGAAACTGCTGAAATAACTGACATTTAAGGAAAAAAAAAATTGATAAAACTAAAGTAACTTATAATAGGCTATTGCAGGCGCATACAAAACATGAAGGTAAATAAACATGGGTCTATTTTCTTGACACTACCAAGTTTTGAATTTCAAAATCACCATATTATGATAATAATTTGCTGTGATTCCTGAGACACAATATGTAGCAGCTTATATGTTGGCAATCATAGTCAAAGATGGTTGTCAAACATCCTTGGAAATCAAGAAGCTAATAAAGACCAGATCGCACTACATTAACATATATCAGTTCTTTGATAAAAAGATATCGAATGTTATAGACTCTAATCCCGAGTCCTGAAACATAAAACAAAAGTTCACTTCACACACTCAAAAAGCTAGACGGGTAAACTATTAAGCTAATTAATGCAAATGGAGGAATCTGTTAGAGCTGGTTGTACTTACCAGAGAACTCACAGAAGCATTCAATTTCCAAAGGAGATAACTTCAAACACACACACAGAAGCATTCAATTTCCAAAGGACGTGTGTGTGTGTGTGTGTGTGTGTGTGTGTGTGTGTGTGTGTGTGTGTGTGTAAACTATTAAGGTAATTAATGCAAATGGAGGAATCTGTTAGAGCTGGTTGTACTTACCAGAGAACTCACAGAAGCATTCAATTTCCAAAGGAGATAACTTCAAACACACACACAGAAGCATTCAATTTCCAAAGGACGTGTGTGTGTGTGTGTGTGTGTGTGTGTGTGTGTGTGTGTGTGTGTGTGTGTGTAAACTATTAAGGTAATTAATGCAAATGGAGGAATCTGTTAGAGCTGGTTGTACTTACCAGAGAACTCACAGAAGCATTCAATTTCCAAAGGAGATAACTTCAAACACACACACAGAAGCATTCAATTTCCAAAGGACGTGTGTGTGTGTGTGTGTGTGTGTGTGTGTGTGTGTGTGTGTGTGTGTGTGTGTGTGTGTAAACTATTAAGGTAATTAATGCAAATGGAGGAATCTGTTAGAGCTGGTTGTACTTACCAGAGAACTCACAGAAGCATTCAATTTCCAAAGGAGATAACTTCAAACACACACACAGAAGCATTCAATTTCCAAAGGACGTGTGTGTGTGTGTGTGTGTGTGTGTGTGTGTGTGTGTGTGTGTGTGTGTGTGTGTGTGTGTGTGTGTGTGTGTAAACTATTAAGGTAATTAATGCAAATGGAGGAATCTGTTAGAGCTGGTTGTACTTACCAGAGAACTCACAGAAGCATTCAATTTCCAAAGGAGATAACTTCAAACACACACACAGAAGCATTCAATTTCCAAAGGACGTGTGTGTGTGTGTGTGTGTGTGTGTGTGTGTGTGTGTGTGTAAACTATTAAGGTAATTAATGCAAATGGAGGAATCTGTTAGAGCTGGTTGTACTTACCAGAGAACTCACAGAAGCATTCAATTTCCAAAGGAGATAACTTCAAACACACACACAGAAGCATTCAATTTCCAAAGGACGTGTGTGTGTGTGTGTGTGTGTGTGTGTGTGTGTGTGTGTGTGTGTGTGTGTGTGTGTGTGTGTGTGTGTAAACTATTAAGGTAATTAATGCAAATGGAGGAATCTGTTAGAGCTGGTTGTACTTACCAGAGAACTCACAGAAGCATTCAATTTCCAAAGGAGATAACTTCAAACACACACACAGAAGCATTCAATTTCCAAAGATTTATACTACAGCTGCAGCTGCAGTATACTACAGCTGCATCCAGCCATTAGATTTAGTTATGGTGACAAATGGCTGAGTGCAGCTGTAGTATGATACCATAATTACACTATAGTTTTACCCTCAAGAGATTTATAATAGAATAAATTTTTAAAAAGGTTTAGCATCTGATTGTTTCCCTTTCCTGTTAAGGGTGAGACTGTTCACAATTTGACATAAAATTATTTCATTATAAACTCTAGTTGTGTTAATTTCCACATTGATGAATGTCCATCCATCTTACTTTTCATTTTTGCCCCAATAATTATCATAAATACATACAAAATAAGGTAATAATTTAGTGGGCGACAATTTGTATAAAACTGTCTAGTTAATACACAAATTAAATATTATTTTACAAAGAGTCACAAAATTTTACCACATGTTCAGTTATTAATTATAATGATGGTTACTGTTACTCACTAGACCATCACACTACAAAATAATTAAAAGATATTTATTAGTATTAATCGATATTATTTTTATTATGTCGTAGTCCAAAAGAAAGGCTCCGAGAGTATATCTCTCTACAACGTAACAATCAAACTCAGTAAAACTCTCCTAGTTTTCCTAGATATGAATAACAAAGACAAGTAGCTAAGCATCACCTTTTCCTACCCTTACACTTTACTCCTTCCTTTGGAGAAGATGACGACAAACCTGAGCGATTTTTCTCAGCCATGTTCTTGTAAAATGCCTTCTTCACATCTTCTTTAAGTTCCGCGTGCCCTTTAGTGCCCAACTGTGTACTATGTACAAATGAAATAGTCCTTATGAACAATTATACATAATTTTTTTTCTGTTTTGTTTTATAAGAATATGTTTATCGCTGGAGAGGTCCTAGAAAGGGTATCTAAATGAAAAATCAAAAGAGCTGTGAAGATTTTTATTCAGAGGGTATAGTTTTATATGTAAAATTCTGTAAATTAATCTCATAAATTATAATTCATTAATTTGTGTCGCTGCACCAAACACATTATATTTATGAATATAATTGCTTTATTTCTCCATCTCTCACTACTTTCTAAATTTATAATTTGTAAAAAAAAAAAACATTTATGATAATAGAAAATTTGAGATAGCCAATGCCTACAAAATTAAAAGGCAAAGTTTGCTCAGCAGCTGATGTGGCATACACATGCATGCCGCATACCAATTGAAATACAATTCCTTTTTTAAAAAAATTTTTTAAGCATAGCCTATAAATTATATAATTTTACAAAAAAAATTCTATGAAATGAGTTTGTGATCCATGCAAAGTTTACGTTCGCGCGTCACTGGATTTGAGACAATACCACAATTTTACAGACTAATTGATACATGACAGATCACTTGAGGAAAAAAAACTAAAAATACCATCTAAGCTCACTCAATTCCTTTAGTTTTCCAGGCGTCAAATATAACTTTTAGGGAAACGTGATGCTTAATTGCTCGATGCCGAGGATGTTGGCATACCTGAACGATTGCTCTCAGCCATGTACTTGTACAGTGCCGACAAGGATGACGGCAGCTGCAACAGCATCCCTGAACGACGGTGATAAGCCACGTCCTTGCAGAGTGCCTTCTGCATGTCTTCTTTAAGTTTCATGAAGTATGCCCTTTTGATTTTCTGCTCTTCAGGAGTACCCTTTGCTAGGAAGGAAGCATCGGACCAACCACAATCCAAAAACTCATCAACCACTTCTGAGAAATGAAGGAAGTAGCAATCCATAAACACCTCAGCCACTTCTGAGCAATGAGGCAAGTAGTGTTCATCCGTCTCGACTGCAATCACAGAAAGTTCAGCAAATGCTCTAAGAAAATTATAGACATCCCAAGTTTTTCTTAAGAAATGCTATAGGCATTAAATCTGTCTTCCATTTTTTATTATTTCAGTTCATCCACTCGCATCTTAAGGATATAAAATACATTTTGCAAGGGGAATGCGGCATGAAATTCGCAAATTTTATAACTAATTAGCCACAAATGAAAGAACTGAAGAGTCTTGGATTACAGAATTTATTCTCAATACACTTAGGGTTCTCTTATCCACAGATGTCTAGGAAATAATGAAGTAAAAGATATCTGACTGCAGAAAACATGGCACAATCAAGTCTTGTCTCCAAATAACAAGGTCCCAGATATCTGACTGCGGGTAAACATGGTATGGTCAAGAGCCCTTATGTAATGCTCGCATCCTGTTTTGCTTTAAATGAATTTACTTAGTTTTGTTTCGATGAAAGCTTTATTTATTCTTTATTTTATTGAATTAAATACTCCTAAAATTTGAAACTTGATTTGAATTTGTTTTTTTTTGAGATTTTATAACTGCCATTACCCGTTTCCCACAACTGCCAATTTTAACTTCCCACTAAACTCCCTTTAAAAATCAAACCAATGTATAACTTTCGGTTTAAAGAAGCAAAATTTACGTTCCAAAAAGCTTCTGTCTGAAACGTTTATGTTTTATATAAATCATGACTGTGTTTGAAAAATTATTCTGTTTCATTTGAAAGGTTAAATGAATTTTCTGAAAATATTGCACAGAATTATTTTTGTTCATTATGAATATTTCTACTGATTGAGTTAACAGCTGACCCCTTGTCAATTAGTTTTTACAGACAGTAGCAATTATTAATTTGAAGAATACTTTGGAAGGATTGAACTTTCATAAGGTTTATGACTAGATGTTTTTAATAATTTGTCGTGTGTATTACTGATTGAAACTTGTATTTTGGCATAGTTTGAGGCTTTGAGCAGTTGAATTCTGTTTATGTTTGTATTTATAAGACTTCTAGAAGTATTTTTTTTTTTAAATCATGTAAGAAGGATTGTAAGATTTATTTGCTTATAAGGAAGTATTGTTGTATACTGATATGCTGATTAATTAGCTGCGCATAGTTTATGATTGAGAATGAATTTTTCAAAATACCTTCGGTCCAAAGGTAAAGAGTTGATCTCGTGAGATTTAGCTTAGGCATTGCGCACTCCCTAAAAGTTTTAAAGGACACTGATTATGTAGGGATTATGTAGGCATCCCTGCAACAAATGTCTTTAGTGGTATAAAGAAAGGTTCTACCATTTCGTTGAGATATCAATATACTAACAATTACCCTTTCTCTTTTGATACATCTGATTACACCTAAGAGAGCACTAGACACGGAGTGATTTGATTTCACTTGAAACTTCATCAGGAATCTCTTTCTCGAGACAAACATTGTCAAGATTTGACCTTGCAATTCTCTGGATACAGTAAGAACGGAGCTGATTCAGTTGGCAATGGAAGGCAGCCACGAGAACAGGGATTACATCTTCCACAGGAGCATAATCAACAAACATCACAAGGCTATCCTACACGAACAGATAGAGTTTTTATTCAGCGTAATATATTCAAAATTCAAATACCCCATAGTGGGTAATTATTGGTAAACATCAAAAAGCATATATAAAATGCTACACGGACAGATAGAGTTTTGATTCAGAATAATATATTCAAAATTCAAATACTTAATGGGGATAATCTGTGCAGGAAAATAATAATGAGGGGGAAAATCAGTGTCATGCTTATCGAACCTAAATGCCGATGGACCAATGAACAGAGACATTAGCTCGCCTATACAAGATGTTATTCTACAGGGTTAATGATTTGGTAGGTTATATCCTGGACGGGAAAAAGAGAATCTCTCTCATTCGCATTCAGTGTTGAGCTTGAAAGCATGAGAGACCTAACTGTCAAGTGATTGAGAAAATACGGATAAAACAATCTAAATAACAGAACAGTCAAGCCAGAGCATGAACTGACACCCACCAAAATGAAAATTGGTGGCCAAGTAAAATTTTTTTCCAGAAGAAACCTTCCAATGCTAGTCTCCAATAGACCATTTCATAATCGGGCAATTTAATAAAAGTGAGACCAGTGAATCAACTAAAGGAAAGTCGAAGTTTGTCAAAGTTCCAATAAACAGAGGTAGAATAACATATCATTCACTAGAAATGTAGCGCCGTTGTTGGACAGTAAGTAACAGCTAGACATCCTTGAAGGCTTGAACAAATCTATGAAGCCTACAGACAGAAGTGACAATTTTCCTTGGTTAGAAACTCAAAGCGAAAGCTTTTTGTGATAGGATAGGTGCACTTATCAAATTCAGACTCATGTAATCTATACCTTTTTGGTTAGTTTTTATCATTCTTGGGTGTCAGTGTCGGCAAGCATTGATTCCTAGAGTTCGCTGCCCATCATCATCATTTTTGTCTCTTTCAAAATAAAACAACAGACTCTTGCAAGATAAGACGAAGTTTTGGGCTCTACAGTATCTACACTTTTAACAAGCTAATTTTGGATCTACTACAATGCCTAATATTGCGAACCACCGAAGTTGCTTCACATTTACATGCTTGGATTCTTTGGCTCTTTGCAAGTCACAACTGAAATTGATTTCAATCCCATATATGTTAAAACTATACCAATAAGCATAAATCTAAGCAATGCAAATAGCGGGGAAGCACAATTACCTGAAACTCCGAAACGAGCTCTGTCATCTGAAAAGCAGCAGAAGCATACATCAACTCAATAAAATAATTAATAGCAGGAGGGCAAGCAACAGGAGCACAAGCATCATCAACACACGTGGACACTTCTGGAGGAGCTACCTTAAGCATTCCAGTGTAAAGATAATGCAAGATAGCATTGAAAGCCTCGTATCCAACCTTCCCATAAGGCACCAAATCAGTCAAAAGATACTTGGGTTTCCCCTCACTCACAGAACCATCACTGCTCAAATTAAAAAGCCAATGAAAAAACGGACTGCGTGCAGACAATAAGCTGCGATTAACGGCCACTGATTTGCCCTCAACAACGATCTCAGCATCAAGCAATGGCTCTTCAGGATTGCTGCTTTGCCTCCTTAGTTCAAATTATCAAGATCAGAAGCGCCTGTTGATTGATTAGTGGACCAACAAGTCGGACATGATGAGAGAAAACTCAAAGATGCTGACTTTTCGTTTGCACTTTCCATGATACTATCAAGAACCATATTCAAACTGAATATATATATATATATATATCAGGAAAGAATAATATCAATCACAATGAAAGGCTTATAACTGAAGCTTGAATCGTGATCACATATTTGACCCAAGTTCACCCGTCGTGAAGGGGTAATTTCCAGTTTCCTTCCCTGAGGATGATAGAAAGTATCAGCGAATCATTGATTGTTTGTAGACTGTTTTGTTGACCGTACGTTGACTACTGAAAAGACAAAGATGCCCCTCACGTTAAAATCAAGAATTGAAAGCTCAAAAAAACCATGGACGATGACATTACCGAGTCATTAAAAAAAATTAAATACAAGTATACAACTCTATTACTTTGCCCGCTATAAATTGTTACATTTTCAAACAAAAATTAAATAGATAGATAGATAAAAAAAAAAAAAACACATTTCCGGTTTGTTTCATTTGCTTATCAATTTATACACCTTCTTTCATCAATCGCTCAACTTTTAATTGAATTTCAAAGTTGTTTGGGGACGAAATAGAATAACTAAGATAAGGTGTTTGCTCATACATTATTGTACTCTCCTCAAAGTAAAAGTGAACAAATGGTTGAGTATATCACCTCAACTAAAATATTATTTAGTAACCTCGAGCACATCACCTCGACCATGATGTTATTGGTCATCTCAAGCACATAATCTCGACCAGAATATTATTAGTCACTTCGACCAGAACACTATGTGGTGACCTTGAGCACATCAACTCGACCAGAATATTATCGGCCACCTCAACCAGATTGTCTCAACCAAGAGGTTACCAGGAAGCACGACTCAGTCAAAATATTTTCTTCAAAATATTAGGAACCACATTCTTAATAGGCTAAAAATTAGTAGTTTTTTTTTAGAATTCTAGAGGTGAGGATAAAAACTGTTATAATTTCCTATAAAAACCTCAGGGAAGGAGAAGGAAAAAGAGAGATATTTATTTCTCTCGCTGGGCGACGGAACCTATTGGACCTTTTCTCTCTCTACCACTAGAAAATTCCTTTTTTGCTTATGATTTCTTTTTCTTTAAGATTGATTATTTTCTATTATTTTCACATAAATTTACTTAAATCTTTTTGTTTAAAGCATTTATAATTAAACCAATTGTGGTAGGGTTTTTCCAAGTAGACCCAAATTGCTAACTTGAGTGTCGGAGGGTTTTCGTTGGAAGTCCCTGATTGTTCTTTGTGCTCGCAGGCTCACGGGTTGTCTACTCATGGATCGTCTGCTCATTGATTATCTGCTTATGGATTATCTGCCCATGAATGTTCTGCTCATAGTCGGAGGATTTTCTTGGAGATCAACCAGCAGCTTCCCACCAAATAAATTTAATGTTGATGCAGAGATCTAAGATCGAGTCACTAACTAACTTATCCGGATTTCGGCATCAACAGTTGTCAAAACTGAAATCAAACCATGTATTCACAAATCACAATGGTCAAATATATAAAGCAGATCAACAACAATTTATGCGCCGTGTTGAAAGTTTTCTCATCTACGACTGGCAAGCACCCGTATGGCTGGATCACCAACAACAATTTATGAGCCACTGTGTCTTGGTTTCACTGAATTGCTGGATGATTAGCTTTGGTCTTTGAAGCTGAAATTTTCACCTACAAGATCTGAGAAAATAATTAAATGAAGTAATATGACATACAATAGATTCAACAAAATAAAAAAGACAAATTGAACTATTTAGCAATGTTGCAATTACCAAATCAGTACGCAGAACAATTACTTGATAAGACTTCTGACTTGTCTAACCCAAAATTGTACCCAATTCTACACTCTACTATGAACCTTATGAAGCCAAACTTAGTTTAACCTAACAACACTATTAACTCAGTTAAAAGAAACTGCTGAAATAACTGAAATTTAGGGGGAGGGGGAACTTGATAAAACTGAAAGGAACTTATAATAGTCTATTACGGCCGCATACAAAACATGAAGGTAAATAATCTTGACACTTACCAAGTTTTGGATTCAAAATCACCATATTATGATAATAATTTGTTGTGATTCCTGAGACACAATATGTCGCAGCTTATATGTTGGCAACCATAGTCAAAGATGGTTGTCAAACATCCTCGCAAATCAAGAAGCTAATAGAGACCAGATCGCACCACATTAATATTCATCAGTTCTTTGATAAAAAGATATTGAATGTTATACATTCTAATCCCAAGTCCTGAAACATAAAACAAAAGTTCACTTCACACACTCATAAAGCTAGACGGCTACAGAAAAGGAGAATAGACATTGGATATAGGTCAATAAACTAGTAAGCTAATTAATGCACATGAAGGAATCTATTAGAGCTAGTTGTATAGCCTTTACCAGAGAACTCACAGAAGCATTCAATTTCCTAAAAGGAGATTACTTCAAACATAAACATTTTGATAGGCAGCAATACACATAAAATAGCTTCACTTGCCATTAAGTAATATGCTAGTATTGACTTACAAGATAGGGACTGATGATTCATTCAGTTGCACATACATATCCCTAAAGTCTTAACTTTCAAATGATTGCTGCTTATTCCTTTATTTAGAAACATATGCGATGGTGATTAACCCAGACCTCTATGATGCCATTCAATTTTCATATTCTCATAATCATAAATTCATTTTAAGAATATCAACTCCACTGTTAAGAACACAAGCTTGATCAAACAATACTATTAGCTCATAAATTCATCATTTGGATAAATAAAGTCACAATAACAATGCCGGCAGCTGCTTCGATAAATTAACAAACCCATTTTCATTTTAATTAGTAAAAAAAAACCAACAGTAGAGCAACTTCTTCGACACATCAACAAACAACACCGGCAACAGAGCAGATTCTTCAACAAACTAATAAACACATTTTCATTTTTAAATAACAAAATAATGCCCAATTACTCATTTCTAACATGCAAAGTGTTTTTTCGAAGACTAACCTTGTACGCAATTGAGTAACAGCCTCTAATGCCGACCGCAGGTGACACTCACTAGGCGCCATTACCCTCTTGATTCATCACCTGTTCTTTTCTTATGCGATTCTCCAAGCTAAAGTTGCAGGATTACCACTGATTTGTATATCTTCAAAGCATTTAGAGATGGAGTATGTGTGTGTTTTGGTTAGGTGAAGCAGACTTGTACTTGCGATGGATCAATTTGATAAAAGAGAAGACTTGTAGCTTCGTCCATTAACAATAAGAAACGGTATACAAACGGCGGGGGAGAAAAGTGGAAATACGCTACTACTTCCTATTAAAATGGAGTGATCCTAAAAAGGGCATCTAAATGAGAAGTCAAAAGAGGTGTGAAGATTTTTATTCAGAGAATATAATTTTATATTTAAGATTCTATAAACTAATCTCATAAATTATTATTTATTAATTTGTATTGTTGCGCTAAACACATTATATTTGCGAATACAATCACTCTATTTCTCCATCTCTCACTACTTTCTAAATTTTTCTTGATTTTTTAAAGGAAAAAGAATCTCAAGTTTTTTTTAAAGATTATCTTAATCTCATTTATGATAATATAAAATTTGGGATAGTAATATCTCAAAATTAGAAGGCAAAGTTTGTTCAGCTACTGATGTCACTACACAAGCAGGCCTCATCCTAATTGTAATACACTTTTTTTTTCCTAACTTTTTAAGGATAGCCTATAAATTATATAATTTTATATAAAAATATTCTATGAAATGAGTTTATAGATAATGCATCCATTCCATCAATGTTATAAGTTTGTGTGTCTCATTGAACTTGAGACAATATAATAATTTTACAATTTAATTGATGAATGCCAAATCAATTGAGGAAAAAAATATTGTGATAATCTTAGCATTACTCAAATCGTTACATGATTGTCACCAAAGAGTCACAAGAAAATCATCCATCATTCATTAATATTTCTCTGCTACTAGACAATACATAGCCATAACATAGGCTGTGACCAGCTCTCAAGTACCAGTCGAGCTCACTCAGCTCTTCTAGTTTCCCAGGTGTCAGAGTATCACTTTTAGGAAAAGGTGATGCTTAATTGCTCGATACTGAGGATGTCGGCGTACCTGAATGATTGTTCTCAGCCATATACTTGTAAAATGCCGATGAGGATGCTGATGAGGATGATGACGGCCCTGAACGATTGTCAGAAGCCATGTCCTTGCAAAATGGCTTCCGCACGTGGAAGCAAGCCCTTTTAAGTTTCCGCGCTTCCGGAGTACCAAATTTCAGAAGAGAAGCATCAGACAAATCACAATTCATAAATTCCTCAATGACTTTGGAGCAGTGAGGGAAGTAGCGTCGACCTGTCTCGACTGCAATCATAGAAAGTTCAGTAAATGCTCTAAGAAAAATCATTTTGTTGAGATATCAATGTACTAAAAATTAACCTCTCTTTGGATACCAAAATCACTAATGACAAAGGTACAAAAACCAATAAGGTATATAAATACCTGTTTTAAGCAGAGCTTGCAGTCTCTTGGCTTGTATAGAGGGTGTTTCATTCAAATCAACCTCCTTCAAGTTCCCACTTGATCCTTTTGATTTTGATGCTGAAAGGCCAGTACAAAAATTGGTGGCATCTGCATCTGCTATCTCCATAGCTGCTCTAACTTCAGAAGGAAACAACAACCGCGCAAAAGTCACTGCAAAGCATTAAGAAGCTGTTATGGCACTCATCCATGACAGGAATAAATTATTTTCTATCTCAATTCTTTCCTGGGGAGGGGGAAAAAAGAACTATTCACAACAAAGACTGGGCTGTAACACACAGACTAAATCCTTAAGGCAATTATTTATTAAAAACTAGTCCAGTCCAAACCAACATGCCTAGATCATATGGATGCACAATTGTCCATCCAAGAAAGTGGATGGAATCATGACTGGCTAACAGTGTGCTCCAAGCAATTAGTGGCTTCCAAAGACAAATTCAAAACACATGCAGTTTGCCTTGGAAACTGTTTTCTATGACATTCTTTTATAGGTATTTGAGAATGATAAAATGGATCATTCCAGATGCTTCGGAGTTCTAGTTGCTGAAAATATTCACTTCCAAATAACAAAAATAACAGTTTATCAAAAAGTCTTTGATGATAGCACAAGCGTAGACTGTGGTTATCCCATTTACAGTAATGTTTGAGATGCTAAGATGAAGGGGCAAACAAGCGGTAGAAACAAGTGTGCTGCACAAACTCTGAGAAGGTGATGAACTAATACCAGTAAATAAAAATATCACCTCTATTTTCCAGATAGTTCAGCTTCATTTGGAAATCATCAGCCATCACCTCCAATGACAGTGCCACGTTCCCAGACATGGAGTTCCTTCTCATCTCTCTCTCAAGGACATCAATGCATAACCGGTCTTTGTTAGTTTCCTGCCCCTGCTTTGTAGCTTCACTATAATCCTTTCGCCTTGTCATTCTCCGACAGATTGCTACAGCTGTTTGCCCATCTGCTGTAGTTTCTGATGCGCATGCTCCCTTGCTCAGCAGAGTCACCAGCACTGCTGGCTCCTTACGCCTTGCAGCCACATGAAGCACCGTATGACCTCTAGCATCCTTAAGATTGAGATCAGCCAAGCCCATATTGAGCACTTCCTTAAAAACCTTAGGGTTGCAGTATGCAGCAGCATAGTGCAGAGCGAAAGCATCATTTAAAGTGACATTAGATTCATCCAGAAGAAGCTTCAACAGTTCAACGTCATCAGAGTCCAGTGCCTTGTGGATTCTTCTGACTCTTTTTGCATGCATAGGATCCACTCCAGCTATATTAGCTTCACACTCCTGACTAGATTTGACACGGAGTGATTTGATTTCACATGAAACTTCATCAGGAAGCTCTTTCTCGAGACAGACACCATCAAGATTTGACCTTACTACTCTCTGGACACAGTGAGAGCGGAGCTGGTTGAGTTGGCAATGGAAGGCAGCCACAAGAATTGGAATTACATCTTCCACAAGGGCCTTCTCAACAGAGTTCAGAAGGCGACGCTGCATGGATAGATAGAGTTTTGAGTTGGAGTGCATTAAGAACATCATAAAGCACATATAAGAATGCTGCTTTCCTTCAATATGTTGCTTCAAGGGGGATAATGTGGGAAAGAAAAACTTAACAAGGAGAAAAATAATGCCATGCTTATTGTACTTAAATGCCGACAGACCAATGTTCAGGGACAATCTCCCCAGTACAAGATATTATTCTTCAGCATTAATGAATTGATACATTATAGCTTAGAGGAGAAAAAGGCATATGTTGCATTCACTGTTGAGCTTAAAAGCATGAGAGAACTAACTATTGGGTGATTAAGAAAATATTGATAAAACTACCTAAATAATAGAACTGTCAAGCCAGAGCATTAGCTGACACTCACCAAAGTAAAAATTGCAGGTCAAGTTAAAATTTTTTCCAGAACTCACAATCCGATGCTAGTCTCCAATAGAAAATATTATATCTGGGCAGTTGAATAAAAGTGAGAAAAGTGAATCAAGGAAAAAATGAAGCTTTCCATAGAATTTATAGATGTAGAATAATAATATATCATTCACTAGAAAGGATGCGTCATTGTTGGAAAGCAAATAACAGCTAGACATCCTTGAACAATATATGAAATCTACATAAAGAAGATACAATTTTTCCTTGGTTAGAAACTCAAAACAAAAGCTTTTTGTGAGACGATAGTTGCAATTATCAAATTCAGACCCATGTATTCTATACCTTTTTAGTTTACTATTTCATTTATTCGGTGTCAGTGAGCATGTACTCAGGCAGTTTGTTGCCATAACTGTCTTTTTTTCTCTTTTGACTAAAACAACAAACTAATACCAAATTAACAAATGCAACAAAATCTTGCAGGATAAAGATAATTTGTGGGCTCAAACATCTATACTTTTACCAAGCTAGTTTCGGATCTAGTACTGCAATGTCAATTCTTTGCAAGTCATGATTGAAAATGATTCTAATTCAACATATGTAAAAACTATACCAACACAAATAGCTTTCTAAGTTTAACAAGTGGGGAAGCACAATTACCTGAAAAAGCAAAACGAGTCCTTTCATCTGAAAAGCAGCAGAAGCATACATCATCTCAATAGCATAATTAATAGCAGGAGGGCAAGCATCGTGAGCACAAGCATCATCAACACACGTGGAGACTTCCGGAGGAGATGGCTTAAGCTTCCCAGTGTAAAAATAATACAAGATAACATTGAAAGCTTCATATCCAACTTTACCATAAGGCACCAATTCAGTCATGAGATACTTTGGTTTCCCCTCACTCAGAGCAGAACCATCGTTATTATTACCCTTTTTAAAAAGCTCATGAAAAAATTGGCTGCGTGCAGATAATATGCAGCGGTGAAAAGCCACTGATTTTCCCTCAACAACAATCTCGGCATCGGTACAGTCATACTCAGCATCAACCAATAGCTTCTCAAGATTGCTGCTGAGGTTGATCAAGCTAAAAGATGATGACATTTCGTTTCGAATATATATCAAGAAGTAATATCAATTTTAACGTTTCCAATATTACAAAGTATTGGATTCGAATTCGTGCTCGAAAGGGCAAAAAGGAAACGCAGGAAGCCAAAGGGAGGAAACAGAGGGGAATCATATGTTTCTACCAAAAGCAACACAACCAAAAAAAAAAAGATTTTTTTAATTGCCCACTTGGTAAAGCAATAAGAAAAAGAAATTAAAAAAAGCATAAAAATAGAAAAAGCTAAAAAGATGATTTTCTTTGAAGGAAGAAGCGTGAGCTTAATAGTAATTAGTAAGGGTAATTTTTAGAAACCTCCCTCGAGGTTTGTACTTACTACACTTAAAGAGAATGTATACATATATTGACATATAACACCCCTGACTGTATCTCAGCGATAGAGGATCGTTTGGTTGTTAAGGACAATAACGTAATTGTAAAAATAAAAAGGCTGACTGTAGAAAGAACGCAAGAGCTTTTGCTTTCTCTCCCTGTTCTTGCTCTCTCTCTCTCAAAAGAATTTGAAGGCAGAAAGGTAAAAGCAAATTCTTCTCTTCTTTCTCTTTTCCCCCTTTCCTCTCCACCCATTTTGTTCTTTTATCAGTAAAGCTGAAAAGCAAAGGCCACTATTCCTGCATCACCACCACTTTGTCGTATTGCTTTGCTAGTCATCAAAAATTCTAACCCCTTGTTCGAAAATAACACCAATATTAATGCTTCTTCTTCCGATTCTTTCACTTCTTCAGAAAATGGTGCACTAGTTATTCATGACAAAAGAGAAAGAAAATCAGCAAGCACCCCATGTAGCTTTCTTTTGTATATAGGATCAATTCTTTTAAGGCGAATTGCAAGTTTTAACTTTTGTTTTTCCCTTTTTTGTTTGATACCCACACACGCGTAGATCCAGATGAAAGGTGGTTTCTATATGCTGTTCAATTTGATTCACCGGGCCTCTGAATTAAGTTAAAGCTTCCGTTAGTTATCTTCTGAAATGCAAGAAGCATCGTCAAGTCTGCAACTCCACATTGCTGCAAGTATTGTCAGTTATTGAACTGTGCAGTGAAGGGCATTATTGTACTTTCGTTAACAGAGCAAACGACAGTCTGACACATGGTCGGGGGTGCTATATATCAATATGAGTCATCTTACAGTGCAGAGCTGTATCTTATACAGCCGCTGCCAAAAACTAGAACAACCGGCATTTTACCGGTTGTTAAAATTTGTTTTTAATGCTTAAAAAAATTTAGTAAAATGAAAAAAATATGAAAAATTTAAATCTGAAACATAAAAAATCAATTAAATGAGAAAAATATTTTAAATTTTTTTAAACATAAATAAATGTTAAGAAATTATAAAAATAATTATATTACAATTTTTTGATTAAATACCAATTTAATGGGGGGATGTTTCAAGTTTATTTTGTATGTCTCTAATTTCGGTTAGTCTTTCTCATTTATTGGTTCATTTATTTCAATTTTTCAATCCACTAGTTTTGTGTTTAATGTTCCAACTAAATTCATTAAATACCAATATTTTAGGTTAAATTACAAGTAAATTTCAGTTCTCGTAGGATGAGTTCCTAATTTTGGTTAAGCTTTCTCTCTTATTGGTATAAGAGTTTCAGCTAATAATTTCACTAGCTTTGTGTTTAATGTTCCCATTATCTAGGTAAGATTTCAATTATTTGGGTTAAGTACCAAATTAATTTGTAGCGTTTAATTTTTGGTTGGATTTGTATCAAATTTTAGTTAAACTTTCTCAATTTAAGGTTAATATATTTCAACTTTTCAATCCATTAGTTTTGTGTTTATTATTCCTACTAAAATCGTTAAAAATCAATATTTTAAGTTAAATTCCAAGCAAATTTCATTTCTCGTCAGAATAGTTTCTTATTTTGGTTAAACTTTCTCCATTATAGGTTCATATATTTCAACTAATAATTATAGTGATTTTATGTTGAATCTTCCTATTATCGAGGTAAGATTTCAATAATTTGGGTTAGATACCGATTTTACTTTGTAAAATTTTATTTTTGGTTCTATTGGTTCTTGATTTGGTTAATCTTTCTCAACTACATCTTTATATGTTTCAACTTTTCAATCCACTAATTTTTTGTTTAGTATTCCTACTAAAATCGTTAAATACCAATATTTTGGGTTAAATTCCAAGTATATATTATTTCTCATTTGATAATTTTCCTGATTTTGGTTAGATTTTCTCTCATATAGGTTCATTTATTTCAACTAATAATTTCACTAGTTTTATGTTGAGTATTCCTATTATCTAGTTAAGATTCCAATAATTTGGGTTATATACTAAATATACTTTGTAAGATTTTATTTTTGGTTGGACTAATCCCTAATTTTGGTTAATCTTTCTCAATTATAGGTTAATATGTTTCAACTTTTCAATTCATGAGTTTTGTGTTTAATATTTCTATTAAATTCGTTAAGTAACAATATTTTGGGTTAAATTATAAGTAAATTTCATTTCTTGTTAGACTAATCCCTAGTTTTGGTTAAACTTTCTCCTTTATTGATACATGAGTTTCAACTAATAATTTCACTAGTATTGTGTTGAATATTCCGATTATTTATGTAAGATTTTAATAAATTAGGTTAGATACCAAATTTACTTTTTAGATTTTATATATGGTTAGATAAGTTCCATATTTTGGTTACACTTTCTCACTTATGGGTTCAATTACTTCAATTAATTAGTTCACTACTTTTGTGTTTCAAGTTCTCAGTGCCTACATTATGTTTCAACATTATTGGTTAAATTCCAAGTTGATATTATAAAATTCAAAGGTACCTTTATTACGAAAACAAATAATATTATTAAGGTGAATCTCATTTTACTCCTCTTATTTAAGTAAATATCAACTTAAAACAATATATTAAAATTTCACTATCGTAACCCCTATTCAATTTTCTATAAAATACAATCAACATTGTAAGTTAAAAGATTAGGAACTTACCTACTCTAATTATGTTGGAACATTTTTTTTTTTTAATCTTCTTGACTTCATGAGATTTCTTAACCTCAACTTATTTATACTTGAGCTTTTGATCATTATAGATATGCCTATTTTATTAATTCAAATTAATTGTACTCATTTTCTTTCTAAAATAAATTCTTTGATATCTCATCACTTTAATCAAAATTTCATTTTTAACAATTGCATATGCAATTTGTACAGCTCAAATTTTTATTTTTCAAATGTTTAAGATAAAACAAATTATTTATTTATTATATGATTATCACAGGAATAGTGAAAATTAATTTTTATATTGAAATTTTAAGATTTGCAAATTAGCATTTACTTTGAATCCAATTCAACTAAGTCACCATTTATTTATCTTTAATTAATGCTTTAAGCACAGTAAATGCATTTCAAATTAAACAATATTTTGTATAAAAAAACACATTAGGAAATTAATGCAATCAAGAAAAAAGAAAAATATATTAAAACATTAATTTTGCTTCCTCAATTAAGTATTAAAAGGAAACTTTCCTCTTACAGATAAATTCAACATTATAATTTAACAATAATGTTGACTACAATTTTAAAATTATTTATTTATTGCTCCAAATTGCAATAGTTTTTTATGAGTCATAAAAATTAAATTTATTTAACATTATACTTATATAGTTGGATATGTAATTTATACCTTAATTGATTTTGCCTTATTTTCAATTATTATATTTTAGTGATAGTTTATTTCATTGTATACTAATAGTGTAATAAATTTGTAATAATTGATTATACATCATATTTTTCATTGATTACTACTCGAATTATATAATATCTATTTTATAAGTGAGAATTACTCAAATTAATATATTATACTTTAAAATTTTAATTATTATACTTAAATCATATAATCACATATGCAATTAAGCGTAAATAATGAAAAGGTCACTTCCCAAGGCTTGGGAAAATGATCATGTAGATCCCTGAGTTTTTACTAAGAGACACTAAAACCCCTGTTAACTATAATGCTTTTTGACTTTATTAATTCAAAAAAATTGACTCTAAAGTTTTATAATAAGTAGAAATATAATATTAAAATAAATGTAACAATATATACATTTTAAAATAATTAATATATAAAAAATATTTTAGTACTTTAGAATCTTAGATTATATTAAACTAAATTTTTTTAATAAATAGAAACATAATATTAAAATAAATATTTAAAAATTTAAATTATTATCAATATTGTATACAAAATTTGAGTGGGAATCCTAAGGAGTGGGAATCCTTGGATTAGGAGTGTGGAGTGGGAGTGGGAGTATGGTGTTTACTTAGACTAAATGAAAGTATGGATTGTCAATCAGAATCCTAATTATTTGTTTACTTTATCTTGGATTGGGAGTAAATTGTTTTAAATTACAATTTTATCCTTATGTACAGAATTATAATTTGTAATTAAAAAATTAATAAAAAATATTTAGAAAATAAAATAAATATTTTATTATATTTCTAAATGAATAATAATTACTAATATTCTTAATTATGTAAATCATAATTTTTTTATTAATTTAAATTTAAATTATGTGAATAAAAATATTAATAATAGCAACACAAATGAAATATTATTATTGATCATATAGTACAAAATTAATTTTTTTAGAATAAAATATTTATTATTATTAATTAATTAATTAAATAATTAAAATTAATGTTTAATATTATTAATTTAAATATAATATTTATTTATTTTTATTTTATTAAATTAATAAAATAAATATGATATTATTTATTTTATTAAATATGATATTATTTATTTTATTAAATATGATATTATTTATTTTATTAAATATTATTTATTTATTTAATTATAGGGATAAAATGGGAAGAGGGGAGAGTGGATTCCCACTCCCACCTCCCCCCATGGGAGTGGGAATCCCACTCCCTACTCCAAAATTGGGTGGGATCCACGGATTCCTACTCCCACTCCCCCCTTTTTTAAGGCAAGTAAACACTGGAGTGGGAGGAATCCACACTCCATACTCCCACTCCAGAAAGTAAACATTACCGAAATATATTTTATTAATTATAAAATCTATTTAACCTAAAGATTTATTTAAAATTTTTCTAACAAATACAAATATATAATTAAAATAAATATCATAATTTACAATTTTAAAATTATTTTATATATTAAAAAATATTTTAATATTATTAACTTATTAGATAAATTAAACTATTTAAATTATATTTGTACTTATTAAAAATCTAAAAGTCAATTTTTTTGAATCAATAAATCCAAATTGTATTAGTCAAAGGGGTCTTAGGGTCCCTGGGTGAAAACATGAGGTTTTATATGATCATTTTTCCAAATCTCGGGGGTGTAGGTATCTTTTTCCCTAAATTATTTAATTCTCAGTGTTGCACTAAAATTATAGTTTTCTAGTTACATTGTTAATTTAGTTAAGGGTACAATACAATGTCAATAACAATTATTGTAATAATACTTAAAAAATTATGCTTGATATTATTAAAAATTTAATTTAATTTTTAACATTTTGTACCTTGTTGACTTGATCGAGTGGTTTTCAAGGGGGGTTAAAAAATAAAATCAAATTATACAGACTTTAGAAAAACACATTCAATTGGACTATATATATAAACATTATTAAAACTTTTATTATTATAGAAAATAAAATCATATAGACTATACAAGACATTTCATTAAAAATATATAATATCGTAAAAAATATCATAAGCTGAATTTAGTTTAATCATAATAATAATTTCTATAATGACAGTTATTAACAATATAAAAAAAAACAAAGATTATCCTTTGTTGTTTAGAAAAATGAAAAACCCTCTCATGTTTTAAAATAAGTTCAAATTCTCCTGCAACTCTAACTGTGTTAACTTTATATATCATTGTACTATTTAACACATAGTTTTGATGTTAGCCATAAAATTTAAATATTTTTAGAGTATAAATAAAGTGAAACGACTTATATAACCCTAATGATTAAATAAATTTAATAATAAATTATTGAGAAAAATTACTTCACACACACACACACACATATTGTGGATATATATAACCAAATGTTATTCCAATTTAAATGGATAATTTACAACTATTAGAGATATTTTCCCCGCTTGTAATTTTTCTCTATAATTTTCAATTTATTATAAAATAAAATTTGATCATTAAGGATATATAAGTTATTTTACTTAATTTGTATTTTCAAAATATTTAAATTTTATAGCTAACAATAAGATTAGGGGTAGAATAGTAAAATGATATATAAAGCTAACGTTATTATAACTTTTGGGGGGGGGGGGGCAGTAGGAGGTAATTCTCATTTTCTCTTAACTATCATTAATTATAGTACTAGTAATAACTCAAGATCAAATATGTTACATGCGATAATTTAATAATGTAGCAAAATAAAAAATTAAACAAAGTATGTAATAATTTAATTAATTTGTGATAAATTTGTGTAAGAGAAACTTTGTGAGTATAATCTAAATATCAAATATATGGTACATGATATATGCCTTGTATACAGTACAAATTTATACCATTAATATTAGTCACTATTTCAACTAATATTGAGAATAACAATATTTGATGATTAATAAGGATATTTGGTACTATGAATAATTATAATTATTTGAAAATTATCCAATAGTTAAATGGAAAATAAGAAAAAAAATATACTTAGTTTACACTAATATAAATATTATTCTCACTAAGATAGACATTACATGTTTCAAAGTAATTTTTTCAGCCATAAGAAAATGCAATTTTTTCATGCTGAGGAGGGTTTCTTTGACATTTTCCTAATTTAAATTGATAATTTTGATATTTAGATAAAATTGGTATAGCTATGTGATAATTGCTACTGATATTTGCCAGTTCCCACTTCCAATTCTTTCGTTCGGTAGCAGGTTTCATGCGTAAAAAATAAAAGCCGTTGGATTGCTTTCATAAGCAATCCAACGGGGAATAGGTTTCAAAATAAAAAATAAAAACGGCTGTATGGCATGCAGTGGCTGTATTATAAGCGGACCCATATCAATATATACATACATTCTCTCTAAGTGTAGTAAGGACAAACCTCAGAAAAAGTTTCCAAAAATTACCCTCATTAGTAACTATATAAATTACAATGTAGCTTAGAGATACCTTTAAATGTTAGTATAATCATTGGCAAAAATAGATTTTTGAGTGTGATACATCACCCGAAGATAGCTCATGAGATTCAGAGTTTGTATAATATATACACATTCACATATAACATTATATTTATTTAGTGATTGATTAATTTTACAATTTTAGACGTACTTTATTGCATTCTTTCGCTAGCTCATAAGTTAATAAAAAAATTTCTTTAAGTAATGTATGACATATGAAGTATTATTTTTATCTTCAATTTGGAATAAGAATAACTGACTTAGACAACTATAATGGAATAAATTTTTGAAAAGGTTTAACATTATATTATTAAGGATGAGGTTGTTTATAATTTTGTACTCTCAAAAAAATTATAAACACCGATGGTTGAATGAGATTTTGAATTATTAAAATATTAATAATTCAATTTCCTGGTAGTGACAAACTTGCATATATAATTACAAGTTTTTTAACATCCATTCACTTACACTCATTTTGACATAAAATTATTTTATCATTATATCATTTAAGGGTGAGGCTGTTTACAATTTTGTATTCTCAAAATTACTATAAACACCGATGGCTGAATGAGATTTTGAATTATTAAAAATTTCATAATTCAATTTATTGTTAGTAATGAACTTGTTTATATAACAATTCAAAAAATAAATATTACAAGTTTTTTAACATCCATTCACTCACTCATTTGACATAAAATTATTTCATTATAAATCCTAGTTGTGTTAATTTCCCACATTCATTAATGTTCATTAATCTCACTTTACATTTTTCTTCAACAATTATCATAAATATATACAAAATAAAGTAATGATTTAATGGACAATTGTCTATATAGAACTGTCTAGTTAATACACATTAAATACTATTTTATAGAGAATCTCATAATTTTACCACATGTTCAGCAGTTCAGGTGCTATGATGGACACTTGTATTCACTAGATCATCACACTACAAAATAATCAAAAGAAATTTATTAGTATTAATCAATGCTATTTTTATTATGTTGTGGTCCAAAAATGGCCAGTGAATAATGAGGATGGCAAAATTACAATAGCCAATTCTAGTGGCCGTTGAGCATGCGAATTTGGGTATAAAATTAATTAAATTTAAAAAATTGGTAATTTACAAATTTTGAATTTTCTTTTCTTAATTATTATTATATGGGTGATGTGCACCTCAAGTCACATTTATTATATTATAAATTTAAAATTTAATATCTACAATTAAAAATTTTATATGTCTTCGGGAGGGTAATGAGCAACAAATTTTTGGATAAGAATTCTGTTAAAAATTTCTACATATATATAATTCATATCCATTCATTTCTAATTTCAATTTCGATGAAAATTCTGCATATCCATCTATTTTCAAGAACATTAATGTCATCTCAACCAATTTCTGTATGAGAGTCAGTATTGTAAAATACAGGTACAAATGCCTTTTCTTTCCCCCCTTCTTCTCCCTGAAAGAAGTTACACATGACTCGAGTTTTCAGATGAAGATATGGAGATTTTTTTTTTTAAAAAAAGCTATATTATAAAGTGATTTAAACAGATAAAATAAACAAATAATTAACTGACAAATTCCCCCCCCCTCTAAAATTAGAAAATTCTTTGTCATTTAGTATATTACATTCCAAATACCTGGGAAAATACAACAATGCAAGCTTGAAGTTCCTCTGCTATCATACAACATAGCCATAACAGGCTCTAAGAGTATCCCTCCACAAGTAACAATCAAACTCAGTAAAACTCTCTTAGTTTCCTATAAATGAATACAAAGACAAGCAGCTAAGCATCACCTTTTCCTACCCTTACACTTTACTCCTTCCTTTGGAGAAGATGACGATGACGAGGATGACGACAAACCTGAGCGATTTTTCTCAGCCATGTCCTTGTAAAATGCCTTCTTCACGTCTTCTTTGAGTTCCATGAAGCGTGCCCTTTTGAATTTCTGCTCTTCAGGAGTACCCTTTTCGAGGAAGGAAGCATTGGACCAATCACAATCCAGAAACTTATCAACCACTTCTGAGCAACGAGTACAAGGGAAGTAGCGTCGACCCGTCTACACTGCAATCATAGAAAGTCCAGTAAATGCTCTAAGAAAATGTCTCCAGTGGTGCAAAGGTTCTAACATTTTGTTGAGATAAATACCTGTTTTAAGCAGAGCTTGCAGTCTTAATTGGAGTCTCTTGGCTTGCATAGAGGGTGTTTCATTCAAATAAACCTCCTTTTAAGTTCCCACTTGATCTTTTTGATTTTGATGCTGAAAGGCTTGTATAAAAATTGGTGGCTTCTGCATCTGCTCTATCTGTAGCTACTCTAGCTTCAGAAGGAAACAACAACCATGCAAAAGCCACTGCAAAACATTAAGAAGCTCTTATGGTGCTAATCCACCAGGGGGGAAAGAGTATTGACAACAAAGACTGGGCTGTAACACTGAGACTAAATCCTTGGGCAATTATTTATTAGAAACTAGTTTAGTCCAGATCATATGGATGCACAATTGTCTATCCAAAACAGTGGATGGAATCACGACTGGCTAACAGTGTGCTCCAAGCAATTAGTGGCTTCCAAAGACAAATTCAAAACACATGCAACTTGCTTTGGAAACTGTTTTCTATGACATTCTCTTATAGGTATTGAGAATGACAAAATGGATCACTCCAGATGCTTCGGAGTTCGAGTTGCTGAAAATATTCACTTCCAAAGAACAAAAATAACAGTTTATCAAAATGTCTATGAAGGGACAAACAAACAGTAGAACCAAGTGTGCTATGCACAAACTCTGAGATCCGACCAAAACACAAAGTACAAAGACATCGCTGTAATAAAAATGTCATGGACGGTTGATATGGCCCTGCATAAGTTGTCGATTTAAGAGAAATGATTAAACTTAACCGATTGAAAAAGAAATGTCAATTGAACTAAATGAAAACATTCAATCACCTGTCACTCCACTCAAGCCGCGGTATGTTGGAGAAACTGGAATAACTTTTAAAGTTATCAGCACTAATCAATTGGGCAAGATCATAGACCTGAAAAGGAACACATTCTTATAGAAAACAGAGGGTGTAAAAATGTTATAACTAATTAGATAAAAACTACGCATTCAAAATATTTTCTTGTAAATATCAGCATGCAGTAACGATGAAAAACATACCATCTTGCAAGCAAAAATGCTACCAACATTTGAAGGAAAGGTGAAGTTTGTCAAAGTTCCAATACACAGATGTAGAATAACATATCATTCACTAGAAATGTAGCACCATTGTTGGACGCTAAGTAACAGCTAAACATCCTTGAAGGCTTGAACAAATCTATGAAGCCTACCGACAGAAGTGCAATTTTCCTTGGTTAGAAACTCAATGCAAAAGCTTTTTGTGATAGGATAGGTGCACTTATCAAATTCAGACTCATGTAATCTATACCTTTTTGGTTCATTTTTTTTCATGTAATCTATACCCATCATCATCACTTTTGTCTCTTTCAAAATAAAACAACAGACTCTTGCAAGATAAGACAAAGTTTTGGGCTCTACGGTATCTAAACTTTTAACAAACTTGTTGAGTTGTGTCCCACATTGGTTAGTAAAGGGGAGATGCTTGGGTTTATAAGGTGGTAGGTTACTCCACCTAAAAGGTTAGTCTTTTGGGTTGGATAACTAGAAATCTTATGCTAAGTCCCCCAATAAGTGGTATCAGAGCTAGACCCTAGTAGCCGGAATGTGGTGGTGGAACAACTCAGGTGTGTCGGACAAAAGAACCGGAGTCCGGCGGTGGTTTTGTCCGAGGGGGGGATTGTTGAGTTGTGTCCCCCATTGGCTAGTAAAGGGGAGATGCTTGGGTTTATAAGGTAGTAGGTCACTCCACCTAAAAGGCTAGTCTTTTGGGTTGGATACCTAGAAATCTTATGCTAAGTCCCCAACAAAGCTAATTTTGGATCTACTATAATGCCTAATATTGGGAACCACCGAAGTTGCTTCACAACTGAAATTGATTTCAATCCCATAGATGTTAAAACTATACCAATAAGCATAAATTTAAGCAATACAACTAGAAGGGAAGCGCAACTACCTGCAAAACCGAAACGGCCTCTGTCATCTTAAAAGCAGCAGAAGCATTCATCAACTCAATAGCACAATTAATAGCAGGAGGGCAAACAACATGAGCACAAGAATCATCAACACACGTGGACACTTCTGGAGGAGGTTCATTAACCCATCCAATGTAAAGATAATGGAGGATATCATTGAACGCTTCAAATCCAACCTTCCGATGAGGCACCAAATCAGTCATAAGATACTTGGGTTTCCTCTCACTCACATAACCATCACTGCTCAAATTAAAAAGCCAATGAAAAAACGGACTGCGTGCAGACAATATGCAGCGATTAACTGCCACTGATTTGCCCTCAACAACGATCTCAGCATCAAGCAATGGCTCTTCAGGATTGCTGCTCTGCCTCCTTAAGTTCAAATGATCAAGATCACAAGTGCCTGTTAATTGATTAGTGGACCAACAAGTCGGATATGATCAAGATCATATTCAAACTGAATCTATATATATATATATATATATCAAAGAAAGAATACTATCAATCACAATGAAAGGCTTATAACTGAAGCTTGAATAATGATCTACCTATGTGATATAACTGAAGCTTGAATAAGACTTTTGACTTGTCTAACCCAAAATTGTACCCAATTCCACACTCTACTATGAAGCTTATGAAGCCAAATTTAGTTTAACCTAACAACACTATTAACACAGTTAAAGAAAACCGCTGAAATAACTGAAATTTAAAAAGGGGGGGGGGACTTGATTAAACTAAAAGTAACTTATAATAATCTATTGCAGCCGCATACAAAACATGAAGATAAATAAACATGGGTCTATTTTCTTGACACTACCAAGTTTTGGATTCAAAATCACCATATTATGATAATAATTTGCTGTGATTCCTGAGACACTATGTAGCAGCTTATATGTTGGCAATCATGGTCAAAGATGGTTGTCAAACATCCTGGCAAATCAAGAAGCTAATAAAGACCAGATCGCACTACATTGACATATATCGGTTCTTTGATATAAAGATATTGAATGTTATACACTCTAATCCCAAGTCCTGAAACATAAAACAAAAGTTCACTTCACACACTCATAAAACCAGACAGCTACAGAAAAGGAGAATAGACATTGGATATAGGTCAATAAACTACTAAGCTAATTAATGCACATGAAGGAATCTATTAGAGCTAGTTGTATAGCCCTTACCAGAGAACTCACAGAAGCATTCAATTTCCTAAAAGGAGATAACTTCAAACATAAACATTTTGATAGGCAGCAATACACATGAAATAGCTTCACTTGCCATTAAGTAATATGCTAGTGTTGACTTACAAGATAGCAACTGATGATTCATTCAGTTGCACATACATATTCCTAAAGTCTTAACTTTCAAATCGATTGCTGTTCATTCCTTTATTTAGAAACATATATGATGGTGATTAATCCAGATCTCTATGATGCCGTTCAATTTTCATATTCTCATAATCATAAACTCATTTTAAGAATATCAATTCCACTTTTAAGAACACAAGCTTTATCAAACAATACTATTAGCTCATAAGCTCATCAATTGGATAAATAAAGTCACAATAACAATGCGAGCAGCTGCTTCAATAAATTAACAAACCCATTTTCATTTTAATTAATAAAAAAACACCAGCAGTAGAGCAACTTCTTCAACACATCAACAAACCCATTTTCATTTTAATCAACAAACAACACCGGCAACAGAGCAGATTCTTCGACAAACTAATAAACCCATTTTCATTTTTAAATAAAAAAATAATGCCCAATCACTGATTTCTAACGTGCAAAGAGTTTTTCCAAAGACTAACCTTGTACGCGATTGAGTGACAGTCGCCTCTAACGCCGACCGCAGGCGACACTCACTCGGCGCCATTACCCTTGATTCATCACCTGTTCTTTTCTTATCCGATTCTCTGAGCTAAAGTTGCAGGATTACGGTTGATTTGTTTATCTTCAAAGCATTTAGAGATGGAGTATGTGTGTGTTTTGGTTAGGTGAAGTAGACTCGTATTTGTTATGGATCGATTTGATGAAAGAGAAGACTTGTAGTTTCTTCCATTAACAATATGAAACGGTATACAAACGGCAGGGGAAAAAAGTGGGAGATACGCTATTACTTTCTATTAAAATGGAGATACGCCAAACTTTAGGGGAAGAAACTAAAAATTACCCGTCATGAAGGAAGCAGTGCAATCTATGTATCTATAAGAAGTTAGACATGAAGTAACATCATCATTTTACTTCTTTATATATTCTTTATTATCTAATAAATAGAGATTTTTTTTTAATTTAACTTTTCATCTTCTCATAATTAATTTAATTATATTTAACTCATTTAATAAATAATAACTTTATTAATATATATTATTTCTCTTTTTTATATTTTCTATTATTTAAAATATCTAAAATATTAGTGGATATTCTTTGTACTTTTTTTCTCTTTCTATTTAAATTCAACAATATATAATCATTAATAATTAATTATAAATCTTTTGAAACATTTATTTATTTTATTATGCTAGCAATTAAACTTTAGTGGCATAAAATGTATGAATTAATTAACATAAAAAAGAGAGGTTCTTTCATTTTTGCTCAACAATGCCACTAAAGCCTAATTTTAATGGCATAATCTCATATTTAATTATGCAACATTTTGTTGAATGTCTTTTGGCTTCTTGAAAATTTATTATGCTATCAATTAAACTTTAGTGCCTTAAAATACATCACCTAATTAACATAGGAAGAGATGTTCTTTTATCTTCCCTCAACCTCATCTTTTTATATTTTCTATTATCTAAAATATCTAAAATATTGATGAATATTCTTTGTACATATTTCTTCCTCTTTCTATTTAAATCCAACAATATGTAACCATTAATAATAATTAATTATAAGTCTTTTGAAACATTCATTTGTTTTATTATACTAGCAATTAAACTTTAGTGGCTTAAAATACATGAATTAATTAACATATGAAGAGATGTTCTTTCATCTTCCCTCAACAATGTCACTAGAGCCTAATTTTAATGCCATAATCTCATATTTAATTATGCAACCTTTTGTTGAGTGCCTTTTGGCTTCTTTAAATTTTATTATGCTAGTAATTAAACTTTAGTGCCTTAAAATACATCAACTAATTAACATAGGAAGAGAGGTTCTTTCACCTTCCCTCAACCTCATCGTTTTATATTTTCTATTATCTAAAATATCTAAAATATTAGTGGATATTCTTTGTATATGTTTATTCATCTTTCTATTTAAATCCAATAATATGTAACCATTAATAATAATTAATTATAAGTATTTTGAAGCATTCATTTATTTTATTATGCTAGCAATTAAACTTTAGTGGCTTAAAATACATGAATTTATTAATATAGAAAGATAGGTTCTTTCATCTTCCCTCAATAATGCCACTAGGGCCTAATTTCAATGTCATAATCATATATTTAATTATGGAACTTTTTGTTGAGTGTCTTTTGCCTCCTTCAAATTTTATTATGCTAGCAATTAAACTTTAGTGGCTTAAAATACATTAATAAATTAACATAGGAAGAGAGGTTCTTTCATCTTCCCTCAACAATGCCACTAGAGCCTAATTTTAATGACATTATCTCATATTTAATTATGCAACCTTTTGTTTAGTGCATTTTGACTTCTTCAAGCTCTCTAAACACTAAATATTTAAGATTTGTTATGTTTAGGATATTTTTTATTTATTTAATCAACACCCTCTTTAGAAAAATACTTATATTTTTATTGTTTGATTTATTTGAATTTTTGATATTGTGTGCTTCATGGAGTACTCTTTGCTTCATGAGTTGAATAATGATAAACATAGTTGGATGATAAGGATTAGGCTTTGTAGGATGTGGGAGTCTACTAATACTAAAAAAAATGGAGAATTGATTAGTGTTGATATGATTTTTATTGATGAAAAGGTTGTATAAAAAATTTATTCTCCCATTGTTTTCTCTAATTTTTTTTCCCAATTGTTTCACACGGAATGTAGTATGTTTTTTTTTTGGTAGGAAAATCTAATGCATGCATCAATCAGGAAAACCTTAGTGACAAGATTTAAGCACATGTTGAGTGAGCGTTCTTTGTACAATGTCAAGAATTTGAAAGTTGTTTCAATTACAGGCGAGTACAGACTACTTTCAAATCAGTATAAGATTATTTTCTTCATTATAACTTCTCTTAAAAGGTTAGAAGTAGGAACTGTCAAGATTCCGATTAATGGATTTCAATTCGTATCTCCGAATTTGATTGATTTACGTGTGAATGATAACACAATCCTCTTAGGTATTTTTTAATTATTAATGTTTGTTAATCTTTAAGTGTATATTAGAAATTATTAATCCTTATGTTTTAACATGTTTATTTTATTTTTCCATAATATTACAGATGTTATTGGAAGTTTATGTGGTGTGGGTTGAAATATAAGTGTGCAACCCAAGAGGGGGGGTGAATTGGAAATTTAAAAATTATCCTAGCAAATCCACACAACAATTCAATCTAATTCCTTAATCAATTCGAAAACAATAAATTCAAATAAGCACAATATTAAAAGAGTAAGGGAAGAGAAAACGAACACAAGGATTTTTACGTGGTTCGGCTATCCCCGCCTACGTCCACGCCTCCAAGCTCACCCGCTTGAGGATTTCACTATCCAACCCTTTCCAAGGCTTCAACAATTACAATTGACTTCAAGGTGTCAATAAACCTTTACAACAAGAGATTATATCCCCAATCTCTTCACCCCAAGTGTTTCCCACACTTGTACACTCACAATTTGATGAGAAATGATAAAGACAACAATGAAACTCTCTTTAAGAGTAGATATACAAATTGAAGAACAAAGATGATTTGAAGAATGATGATTCACGAAGTTGAATCTCAATATATGTTGTGTGCTCTTATTCTTGCTTGCTTGGGTTGCTTCAAAATGAGTTGGATTGGAGTTTTTATAGTTTGAACTCGAAAACTAGCCGTTATTCACATTTCTGGGGAATCCGGTCTGCCGTTTTTGGAATCCGGTAAGCCGGATTTTTCTGACCATTAAGGCAAAATTTTGAATTTTGCCTATCCGGTCTGCCGGATTTGGAATCCGGTAAGCCGGATTCGAAATGGAAGCTTGCTGCCCCGTAACCGGTTTTCCGAATTTTGAATCCGGTAAGCCGGATAGCTACAGTACTTGCTACAGTATCGCTACAGTGAAATATTTTTTGTAATTACAGTTTGACCCCAAAACTTTACAAACCTGTATTACGGCCCAAACAGTTATAAAAGTGTTCAAATAGGTCCAATTTCGGAATTTCTAAATAATACTTTATGAATCCCACAACTTTCTGCAATTATGATATAGCCCAAAACGCTATGACACTTTTCAAATAGGTCCTTTACCAAAATTTCAAGCAATATATGTTTATTTCAAAGTTTTCAAAATTCTTTCAATTAAACCATAAACTTTGAAAAACAACCAATTTCATAAAATCATTTTTCCATTAAACATGAAGCATTTATAATGTGAAAATAATGATTTATTCAAAAGGAATAAAAACAATCAATTGCATAAAATCATTTTTCTATTAAATATAAAACATTTATAATATGAAAATAATGATTTATTTAAAATATATTTTTCAATAATTTGAGCTTAAAAGATTAATCATTCTTAATCTTATTTGTTATCATCAAAATCAATATTATGGAAACATATATGTTAACAATCTCCCCCTTTTTGATGATGACAAACATTTCATGTATTTAAACAATCATTTTTCTTAAAATCATTTTTCCATTAAATATAAAACATTTATAATGTGAAAATAATGATTTATTTAAAATATATAAAAAATAATTTGATCTTAAAAGATTAATCATTCTTAATCTTGTTTGTTATCATCAAAATCAATATTGTGAAAACATAAATGTTAACATGGGTGATATTGAGATCGTTGGAGTTGGTTGAAAAAAAAGAGATATAAAAATTCTAATGGATTAGTAAGTTGAATATAATCAAGAAAACTATGACTTTATATTTTTTAGTTATTTATGTTATTTTTTAGTTATTGGTTCTCTTTACATTATTAATTTTTGTTAATTTTTATGGATAGCTCGGTAACAACGAAAATTACTTTATGGGGAAAGTTAGGGGAGATGTTTGATCCAAATTTGTACAAGAAAGACGAGGGTCCTTGTATTGTGATAGTAACTTCTACAACCATTAAAAAATTCTAAGGTGATTATTTTATTTAGATCTCACTAATTAACATTTTCAAATGCAATGTGGCTATTTTAATATTATACACAAATTTAGATTTTGTTCAAGTTTTGTTTTATGTTACATTTGCTCTAAACAGGTGAGGTTAATTTCTCTACCACAAGTGCAAGCAAAATCTATATAAATCTTCAAATAGATTATGTAGCATCATTAATTGAAATATTTTCCACCGTCTCCAACGTTGTGCAAGTTATTGAAAATTCGAATGTGAATAAGATTACTTTTGAGGAAGAGATGTTCCTTAACAGGATGAGCATTAAAGAACTATTGGAGGCTGATTGGAGTTCTCGAGTGAAGGTGATTTTTCTATTTTTTTCCTTCTCATCCATTTGTGTTATTTGTTCCTAAATATTGGAATGTCCTTATTATTTTTGTAAATGTTTATTGTTTAATTATAGGAATATATTGTTACTGTGCGGGGCAAGATTAGTGAAATAGACAACTCCTTTGGATGGTACTATGTTTCGTGCAAAACATGCATGAAAAAGGTTATACCTACAAATGGTATTTATATGTGTGGCACTTGCAAAAAGGAATGTGACTATCCTCTTGTGATATAAGAAAAATAATATTATTTTAAAAAAAATTGCTTATTATGTTGTTAGTTTTTCATTCTAATTCATTATTTTAATGTAGGTACAAAATACATATAAAAGTCATGGATAAAATGGCAGAGACAACTTTTGTCTTATTCAATCATGTAGCTGAGAAGTTACTTGATACATCAGTCCATAAGTTGTTTAATAGACTACCTTTATATAGTAAGGATGTCCTTGCAGAAATTCAAAGCCTTTGTGGAAAAGATTTTGTTTACAAACTGAAATTAAATGATTACAATTTGAAAGAGAGACTTGAGAATTTTACTGTGTCAAAGCTTTTCACCCTTGATGAGAAATTGGAGCTCGAACAAGAATTGAAGAAGGTATTATCTACCTATGCTAGGTTCAATTTGTAGGCAATATATGTAATGTTAAAAAAATTATTTAATTGTTGTTTTTTGTAGGAAAAAAACAATACAGATCATGAAAATGTGGAAATATATGAAAGAAAGGAAGGACATTCCCAAGAAATGGTAATTTTATTTACTCTTATTTCCCAGTTGTTTTCCTTTATGATTAAAATTAGCATGTTCAGTTTACTCATAATTTTAATTTCCTTGATTAAAAAATTACAGGATCCTCATGATATCTTATCAAATAATTTGGAAGATTCTGTGGGAGATTTTCATGTTACTAATGCCGGTAAGAATAGAAAGAGAAAAAACCAAATTATTGATGATGATGAAGTTAGTGATGGTGGAAGTAATCAATACACAAAACATGTTTAGTGTTGTTGTTGGTCGTCTTTTTACATGTGTGTTAGTCTTTTTACATTTTTTTCTTTTTAGAGTGGTAATATTTAAGTGTGATATGATATGTCTTATTTTTCTGGCTATGTATGTATTTGTTTTGAACGATTGGGATAACTTATTTTTCTTGTGTTATATTTTTTTCTTGGCATCTTGCTTCGTTTTATAGATGAATGTAGATAAAAAATTGGTAGTGACAATGCAAAAAAAAGGCTTATCATCACCAACAAGAGTGATAGCAACAAAAAGAAATGCTAGACACAAATAATTGGATTAATCCCTACACTTCACTTGCGATAAAATATAAATTTAATTTTTATTACTTTGAGTTTCATACTTTCAATCATTGAAATCTGAAAAATGAAACCTCAAAGATCTAATCCGAACGCTCAAGATTGAGATCAATAGGTTAAAAATAATAGTTATATGTTATACCACTTAATGTTTGTAATTCATTGATTGATACTGTGAATAATCTCTTGGGTAAATTTTGAATTATTCCAAATTGATTATTTTTAAATTACTTTATTATTTTTTAAAACTTCAAGTTATTTTTATTTTTGCTTAAAAAATGAGGTGAGAGAGGTAATTTACATTTTTTAAATTATTTTAATTACGAATATTTTTTAAATTATTTTCCTTACTAACAGTATTTTAATATGATTAGTCTATTGAACAAATGAAACTATTCATCTTATATTTGTATTTATTGAAAATTTTTAAATTTCAATTTTTTTTAACTCTTCAGAGAAGAAACCCTCCCTAAATTCTCTATCTTTCATCACAATTTTGAATGACACATATTTATAGTTTAATAATTGAAAGGTGTTTTATTAGTGATTGTAAAAGAGATTGGGACTTATTTGATGCAAATAGACAAAATATGTTTATAAAACATTAAAAGGAAAAAGCAATGGATCCAATTATTATCACTCTGAAAAGAAAGCACATTGTTTCAAATCTTCACAAACTACAAAATACAAAAATGGATTGTTTATTTTTTCACGTCATAACATATAATTTAATTAATATAGAAATGAAGGTTCTTTTATCTTCCCTCAACAATGCCACTACCAAGGCTTAATTTTAGTGTCATAATCTCATATTTAATTATACAACATTTGTATCTACTTTTTATTTATAGATAAGTCTTAGTGAATAATTAATTTTCGTCTTAAATTTAATTAACATTAATTTAAAGAATTGAAACTTAAGACAATTCATTTAGCAAATGTTAATTGCTAACAACAAGTTTAAGATTTGTTAAGTGTTTAATTGCAACCCATTAACGGTTTTGACAATGATTGAGGTTTAAAAGAAATAAAGAAAGAAATGGGGTGACAATGATTGAGGTTTAAAAGAAATAAAGAAAGAAATGGGGAGACGTCGTATTAAATTGGTTTTATTATCAACAATTAATTAATCATTATATCATTTTCAATTAATTAGAAAATGTTTAGACTCACGAGAGCCTGAGGTAATAGCAACATTATCGACTAATGATAGTCTTGAAGATGAGAAAGACGCAAATTGCTATAAAACACATCATTTGCGTACCAATTTCACCCAAGAATTGAAAATTGACAAATTTCTCCTAAAATTTAAACCTAGATAAAAGAAATAATAAGAAAACAATAGTTAATCTTGGAAAGGTTGAAACAATTTTGGCACATTAAGCTTATAAATCAACTATATGTTACTTAAATAACATTGGTTTCATCCATGTCTCTTAATTAATTATAAGTCTTGACTACAAGAGGTGGTGTGGCATCACTATTTTACATCTTCTTATATTCTTTATTATCTAATATATTAGTTGAGATTAAAACATAATTACATTATAAAATATTAAAAACAGAATATAATTATTAGGTTACAAAAGATTACATGTCTTTTCCTCTTCCTATTTAAATTCAACAAGTCTTGAAATATTCATTTATTTTATTATGCCAACAATTAAACTTTAATGGCTTTAAAAAGCATCAATTAATTAATATAGAAATGAAGATTCCTTCATCTTCCCTCAACAATGCCACTAGGGCCTATTTTTAATGTCATAATTTCATATTTAATTATTCAACCTTTTGTTTAGTCCTTTTTGACTTCTTCAAATTCTATAAATATTAAGTATTTAAGATTTGTGGCATCATTATTTCTCATCTCTTTATATTCTCTAATATATAATATATTAGCTTAAATTAAAAAATAGTTACATTACAAAATATTAAAAATAGAAAATGATTATTAAATTACAAAAGATTACATGTCTTTTCCTATTTCTATTTAAATTCAACAATATATAACCATTAATAATAATTAATTATAAATCTTAAAATATTCATTTATTTTATTAAGCCAACAATTAAACTTTAGTGGCTTAAAATATATCAACTAATTAATAGAGGAAGAAATTCTTTCATCTTCCCTCACCAATGCCATTACTAGGGCTTAATTTTAATTGCATAATCCCATATTTAATATGCAATCTTTATATTCATTTTTTTAAAATATGATAAGCCTTAGTGAATAATTAATCTTCAATGTCAAATCTAATTAACATTAATTTAAAGAATTGAAACTTAAGACGGTTTTTTTAGCAAATGTTAAGTGCTAACAAATTTTAGATTTATTAACATCCATGGAACTAGCTGAGAAGGTCCACTACTCTACTATTTCAATTGATCAATAATGAAAATAAAAACCCTTTGATTTTTGCCCAAACTACTTCTTCTTCTTCATATTTTCTCCGCCAAACCCAGGTAATGTTAATAAACTCAACTATATATATATATATATATATATATATTCGTTCGTTGGAAGTCAATATTAAAACCTTTGCATCGCTTTTGATTAATTAGAAAAATTTATGATGCGCAATTCGGTAACCAGATTTTAAATGGTTTTATCAAATTATTAATATTCTGAGTACGTGCCGTTGTATAAGGGACGAGGTCCTTGGCAATGGATATGTTTCCGCCAAGGTATTTAAACTTCCTTTGGACCAGTAGCCCGCAACCCTTAGGTATTCCAGCCGATATACTCAAAATAATTTTAATCCAGCTTTAAGTTATTAATTCTTTATGGATTTATGCTTTGGAACGCGGTTAGCCAAATTTTATGATTGCTTTACCAAATAAAGATTAAGTTCTTTAATCGTGGTTAGTTTATTTTAGGTGCATTACCAAATCGTATTTAGATTTGTTAAGGCTGAGCTACAAACACAGTACCAAATCCGGATCCCGGAAGTGGTGCTCTGAAGAAGGGGGGAGAAGAGAATTACAACAGAGGGGAGAGATCCGGTCTCTATGCCTCTGAGGAACGTAGAATTTATATGGGAGAACTGATACCGATCAGTCTCCTATGCATGCGGAATTTAAACGTGCAAACATAAATTTAAATTGCAGAAATTTAAATTGCTTTAAATTAAATTGCTGAAATTAAATTGACAGAAATTTAAACGTGCATGCTTTAAATTGTAAATTGCTTTAAATAAATTACAATGCTTTGAAATTTAAACCGGATCGAACACTTACATTGGTTGTGTTCTTTTTGTAAGAAAGGGAAATAATGAGAAAATTAATCTCAAGACAGGAAAGATTTTCCTTTGTCTTTCGATTCCAGATTTCCTATTCCCGGGGGGAGAGAGAGAGAGAAATGTAGAGA
The DNA here is from genome assembly GCA_018350135.1 of Citrus trifoliata. Lineage (NCBI taxonomy): Eukaryota > Viridiplantae > Streptophyta > Magnoliopsida > Sapindales > Rutaceae > Citrus > Citrus trifoliata. The sequence continues at coordinate 6,095 of VKKW01000352.1, read as the reverse complement.
GAAGGAGGAGAAGAAGAGAGAGAAGCTCTGAAAATTGAAAATAAAAACCTGAGGAGTCAACAGTCTTCCTTCAGATTATATACAAAAGACTTTACACTGTAGATGAGACTGTAGACTGTAGCGGGGCTTTAAGTGCACAGTAATCTTTGGAAGTCGGCACTGTTCACTGTAGCGGAGTTCTGGGAAAACAGTAACTTTTGGATCGTATATTTGAATAATAGTCTTTGTACAAAATACAAAGTATCAAATACATACGTACATAATACGGGTGAAGAGACATGTGCGCTCTCACTTGTGTCCAGTGGACCACCCGAAAGAAATAAAATTAAAATGTTGTTCTCATCATTTTTTTTTTAAAGTACAAAACAGTATATACATATTAGTAGGGAAAATCAAAATTCTACCGTAATATATCTTTAATGCTTTATGGGAGAGAAAATGCCGAAGCAGTCATCTTCATTCTCATCACCAAGAGAGATAAAGGGTTCTTCATCTGCCGAGGTGCTTGAGGAGGAGCTTGCAACTGACGTCTCTGATCTTGTGGCGAGAAGTTGTTGCATGACTTTGAAATACTCTTCTTCAGTTTTGGCACTGGCTAAAAGAGATTGAGCTTTGGATTTTTGGGTAAGAAAAGTCTGTTGGGCTTTAGATTCTTTGATGGTCGGAGGTAGAAAACCTTTGGAACCAAGCCAATTTTGGACAAGGGATTCGGTTAACTTGGTTCTTTCATCAAATTTTTACCACCATTTGACTTTAAAGGTTCTTTGGATGAGGAGTTGTTTTTCTTGGGTATGAAATTTGAAATTCCACATCCATACCCATGGGAGGAAGAAGTTTGTACAAAAGCAGAGAAAGGGAGAAAATCGTTTCTCTGAATCAGTTGGGGTATAATGGGCTTTAAAAAGGTTCAGGCAATGGGTGGCATTAGGGGTTAAGATTTGTGGAGTGGAATCAAAATAATTCCACCATTGTTGGAACCAGTTTGGGAGGCTTTGGACGGTTATTTTTGAATTAAAGAAAAATAACCATGAATGAGATTTTTTAGGATTTTGAATAAAAAATGTATTAAACCAAGCCTGCTGGTAATCCCAATAGGAATACACCAAACAGTGTGGTAAACGCATTTGAAAATTTGGAGGGAAAGATTTGAATTTATGGAGTTGGTCACCCCACTGGTTTGGACTTAAAACTTTTAAAATCGTGGCCGTTGAGTAGGCCGGCTCAGAATGAGTTTCACTGAGAAAGAAGTGTTTGAATTTTACTAACTCAGTGGCTTCAAGAATGCTTTGATAATATGACTGGGGTTTTGTTAAATCCCATGGTTTGAAAAACCAGCCATGAGGGAAAAACTTTGAAATTGCTTGAAATGGATCAGAATGGTAAAACCCATGTTCCATAGTTAAAACATTTTGAAAATGGGATTTATCAAACCAATCGGAAGTTTGCTTTGAAGGTGTTGGCTGGGAAAGAACAATCTGAGAAGATGAACTTTCACCAGAAATGACAACATTTTGGCTTTGGGAAGATAGTTTTGTAATTTCTTTAGAAATGGGTTTTTCTTCCTCAGGGATCTGAGAAAGGGCTTTAGATTTTGAAATGCCTTGTAAGGCAAGCATAAGCTCAGGGGACTTTGTAATGGATTCCATCCATTTTTTGACCTGTTGATCAGAAGAGATGGATTTAGATTGGGCTTTTTGTTCTTCTTCCTCGACCATTTCAATCCAGGATTTAATTGGCATGGCTGAGGATAGTAATTTTTCTTTGGAAGGAGTTGTTTGGGGTTCTTTGGAGGGCTTTTGGGAATCAGTTTCTTTGGCTATGCCTTTTCCTTTGTCTCGACGCTTTGGCGGCATTATCTGTTTTGAAGAAATTCACGAGTTAGAAAATTAGGAACATAATTTTTATCGCCTTTAATAAATTCAATATCAAAATCAAACACACTTAAAATGGCTTGCCAACGTGCAAAAATTTGTTTTGATACAATGTTTTGAACATCTTTTTCTAAAACATGTTTTGCAGCTTTGCAATCGATTCTAAGTAGAAATTTTTGATTTAATAAATCATTTTGAAATTTTGATATGCACAAAATTATGGAAAGAATTTCTTTTTTAATAGTAGAATAGTTCTTTTGACATTCATTCCAATGTGTAGATACGTATTGAACTATTTGTTCTTTGTTATGATCTTTTTGCTTTAAAATACCTCCATACCCTAAGTCAGATGCATCAGTTTCGACTATTTTAGGTAATGCAGGATTTGCAAGATACAAACATGGAATGCTTTTTACAGAATTCTTTATTAATCTAACAGTTTTTGTATGCTCATCAGTCCATGCAGCAGGTTTCTTTTTTAGCCTATCATGCAAAGGTTTAGATAACCTACTGATGTTTGGACAAAAATCAAGAACATAATTTAAACTGCCTAAGAATCTTTGTAATTGGGTTTTATCCAAAATCTTATCGGGAAATTTATCAGCAAAAGCGAGTGATCGCTCAATAGGAGTAATGGTTCCTTTAGAAATATGATGACCTAGGAACCAGATTTTTGTTTGAAATAAAGAGACTTTAGAATTTGAAATTGCCAATCCAGCCTTTTTGGTGGCAAAATAAAAAGTCTTTAAATGTTTGAAATGTTGATCAATCGAATTTGAAAATATCAACACATCATCAATATAAACAATACAAAAATCGGAATAAGGATTATAAATGTCATTCATAATTTTTTGAAATTCTGATGGTGCATTTTTCAAACCAAACGGCATGACAGTCCACTCATACTGTCCAAATGGAACAGTAAAAGCAGTTTTATAACGGTCTTTTGGATGAATTTGGATTTGCCAAAATCCTGATTTCATGTCAAATTTTGAAAATATGAAAGCAGAATGCAGTTTTTGTAACAAATCCTTTTTATTAGGTATCGGGTACCTAATCCATTTTAAAGCTTTATTTAAAGGTTTGTAATTTATAACAAGTCTTGGCGTGCCTCTCTCAATTTCAGAATTTTTGTTAACATAAAAAGCGGCACATGACCAAGGTGACCTAGATTTTACAATAAGTCCTTTATTAACAAGATCATTAATTTCTTCTTTACAATGTCTCTCTAAATCCATATTCATTTGAATTGGTCGGGCTTTAGTAGGTATTTGTTTTTCATCAAAAGAATTCTCATAAGGCAAATCTACCATGTGTTGTTTTCTATTCCAAAAAGTAGAGGGCAGATCAGAACAAATTTCTTTTTCAATTAGAGTTTTGAAATCAGAAATTTTTCTTTTAATGAAATCTCTTTGTAAATCATTTTCAATTCTTTGTAAACTCAAATCTTTTTGTAGAAAGGTTAAATCATTTTGTTTTGAATTAATTAAATTATTAATTCGGTTTTGGTAAATGGAACAAGCTTTAACAATATTCAAATTTCGTGTCTTCGGTTTTTCAATAAAAGGGAAAACGATTTTTTTATTTTTTACTTTGAAAGATATACTGTCGTAATTAACAGTATAGGGGGTTATCAGATTTATAAAAGGAGTTCCTAAAATTACTGTATGATGAATATCATTTGTAAGAATAAAAGAGGTTTTAAATTCAAAACCGTTGTTATGAATAGAAGCTTCTACTTTGGAATCGACTTTTAATTTTGAATTGTTGGCGGCAGAAAGCCTTTCTTTAGTCTTCTCATGAAATCTCTTTGGAACAATATCTTGTCTTATGCAATTTAAATCTGCACCAGTATCAAAAAGAGCAATGGCATTGATTGCAAAATCATTTGAAAAAATCAAAGTGGCTTTGATTAAATACTTTCGAGTAGTAATTTGCTTTAAGACAAAAAGAAAATCATTTGGAGCAGACTCAATAGTATCTACATTTTGCTCAATATGATCTCCACTATGAGTAGATTCGTTATCTGAATCATCCTGTAAATGTTTTTGTAAAAGAAGTTGGATGGTTTCAGAATCACTTTTTTGTTTTTCTTTTAAATCCTTGATTTCGGACTTAATATCCTTAATCTCTTTTTGGAGGTCTTGGATATTAGGAACCGATTTTTTTGTTTTCTTTTTATCCAAAATTTCAGTAAGGTCATAAGAATTCTTTTTTATAATTGGGACTTTGGAAGTCTCAGCTTTATTAAAATCTATTGTTTTTAAAAGCTTTTCAAGATATTCTTTTTGGAGATTCGGATCAGAAATATGCTTTACAAGATCAAGAAAAGTCTCTTGGTCTTTAGTCAAAACATTAATTTTCTTTAAATAAGACTCTGATTCAGAATCACTACTGTTAGATACAGAGGTATCTGAATCAATTAACTCATCAATTTGTAAGGAATCACTATCCCCTGACATAGAGGATTCAGAATTTGAAGAATTAATCAAAAGGGGGGCAATTTTGGAAAGGATATCGTCATCAAGACCAAGCTCATGAAGTTTTCTATTCATTCTGCAATATTTCGCAGTATGGCCTTTTATACCACATCGATGACAAATGGCTTCTTTGAAGTTGAAAGGAGTTTTTGGAGCGGCTGCTTTAAAATCTTTCTTTTTAGGGAATTTGGATTTTTTATAAGGCCTAGAAGGTTTCTTATAAAAATTTTCCCTATGTCCAAGAAAGGGTTTCTTATGGCTTTTAGACTTGTAATGTTTTTTGTAAGGTCTCGAAGAGCACTTACCATTACAATCTTTGGAAGTGGAAGCTTTAAAGGAATCATAGTTGAATTGCTTACAGAAACTACCAAGTTCTCGCTTAGACTGTCTAAGCTCTTGTTTTAGTCGTTTATGTAATTTCAGATCTTGACAAATCTTTAAACCTTCCTTATTGACGAAGCTGACAAGTTCACCATAGGTGAGCTCATCATAAGGAATACGATTATCATGAAGGGCTTTGATGGAATTCCTAACCTTTTCACCTAAAAGGGTAGGTAGACCTGCTAAGAATTTTTCTTTCCAAGTAGTATGATTCGCATCATCTCTAAGAAAGAGTCTGGTGAAGAAGGTGGTTTTGTACACTTGGAAATCACTAAGTTTCCTACATCTCAAATTATGTAGTAACTCAGCATTTTTGTCTCTGAGGTGAGAAGGGTCACCTATAAAATGGAGGGAAATGGTAAGGATTAAGGTAGCAATAGCATCCTGACTAGGATTATTAAATTGATCGAGAATAGGGGCTCTATTTTCATCAATTTGGATGGCATTAAGAATATCCATTTGTTGCTGCCTAGTGAGAAGATGATCCCACCAACCTTTTAGTTGACCAGTAAAACCGGCAATGAGAATCTCTGCAATAGCCATGTCAGAGGTTCCAGATTGAGTTTTATAGGCATTGGCTGCCATGGTCATTTGTTGCAAGACGCCTAAGATGTTGTATTCGGACATGCCATCAATATTCCATTCATAGACAGAGGATGCATTATATCGAGATTGATTTAATGCACTGGGCCTATTGTCTATAGTCAAATCAGGAGGGGATTTGACAGTGGGAGGGGCAAGTTCCCAATGGATTTTGTTGGCTTTAGGAATAGTGTCATCCTTAAATGCTTCTAAGTCAGAAGAGGCTATAGAAGTTTGGTCATCTTGTTCTAATACTCCAATCTTGCTAGATTGAGGAGTATCAGGAGCTATTTGGATTTTACTAGATGAAGAAGAAGCAGCTTCTATCCTATCTAGTTGTTCTCTAATGGCTTTAGCAAAATCTGATTTTGACTCTTGGACAAGCTTTTGACTAGTTTTCGAAACCTGGAAAGGTTTGAAAATAGGTTCCTTAAGCTTTTTGTCATAATCCGATTTTGATGGAACAGGAGAAGTGGATGAAACAGTGATGGTTGACTTTTGGAATTGGTTTCCTATCCTAGTCAACTGCTTTCCAATTGTATTTAAGTTAGTATTACAGAAATTATTCTGTTGGATAATACTACTTAAATTTGAATCAGAATCATTTGGTTTTGGATTTTATAAGGTGAAGCTCTAATTTGGACAGGAGGTTCGCCATGATCAATGGTTAGACTCCGAAGAGGTGGATGTTCAGATTCTATGGTTCTATCATTATCAGAAAGTTTCCACTCCGGAATCTTCTTACTAATAGTAATGGGGTTTGACTCTTTGAAAGGATAGT